>JAJEOU010000748.1:0-30818 GCA_021534815.1 Acrocephalus arundinaceus
TTTTTAGAGAGGATTCCAAGAGTGTGGTAACTCATAACCTTACATGGACATGTGATTCTAGAAGAGTGTGTAAGGGTCGGGACTTGGTGGTCCCTGGTTTTGTCTCACCACCCTTCCCCAAGGAAGAAGGCAAGGCCTAAGCCACGGTGTGTGCATGTTTGGCAAGCATTGAACTGCAGGTATGTCCACTGGACCAGAGCTTCCTGCTCCCATGGGAACTTGTACAAAGACAATGGACAGCTGGACAGCCTGTGCTTACCAGCAGCTAAGGACCAGACCTGCTTGTTCCAAACCTGCCTGCTGAACAGTTGCACCTGGTTCCCAGAGCAACAGGCCTCATCACAATGGCTCTCTGGTGCTCCCCTCTTCCCCATTTTCCGGATGCCCCCGCTTCTGAAATGACTATAAAAGCTGCCCCTCTGTGACTCACACTTTGAGATCTCCCCACAGAAGAGACAACAGATCCATTGGCATGATGCCACAAGGATGACACTCAGCTGTAGTACCTTTATACCCCCTGCCCCCTTTCCTTGCTCTGTATCCTATTTTTCCTTTCTCATTCCCTCTATCACAAGTGTTGTTGGCATCAATAAAGGTGCATTTGCGTGTGTAATTAACCTATTGTCACCTTGAGTACTTCTTGCACTCTAAGATCATACGAACCTATAAAGATTGCTGCTTGGATTGTGACAGTGTTACTTTTATACAATCACTACATCTGTAATACAATTAAGCCATTACCATAAAACCCACCCAAACTTCCCAGATTCTCTCCTTGCTTTTTCAGTCACTGCACTCTTGAGCCAAATGTCTTCTTCTCCTCTTCCAAACATCCTGACTGAGAATGCAGCCCCTGCATACCTTGTTCCTGTGCTCACACTTCACAGGCATGTTAAAAGTTGAATTAACCCTTCGGGTTTGAAGCCCAAGGCTGTGTGTGCCCAGGCAGAGGCAGGCAGGACGCAGAGCTGTCAGCAAAGGAAGGGGCCAGCCAGGTGGGGCAGCCGGGGGATGACGACAGCCTGCAGGGACAGAGGCGCAGGGCATGGACACCGTAGGACAGCCTGGGCTGGACAGGGCACATGTAGAGGAATTTCTTAGAGAGCAGGGGCATGATTTGTTATGGGACATAGCCTGAGCTATCCTAAACTAGGCCTCAGATTTGGGCCTGAATTAGGCCTCAGAGTTAGGCCTTGTTAGTAGTGAGCAAGCTTGTGGCGCAGTTAGAAATTACCTTAAGGTGTGCTTGGATTTAATTAATGTAGTTTTAGTAATTTTACCGTAGTGACCTTAAAGTTAAGATTGCTTACATTCCTTTTTAATCTAGTACCAATTAGAAAACACCTGTTCACATAAACTATCTGAGACTGTATATAAACCACCATTTTGAAGCAATAAAGGGAGAACATATGATATAACCAAATTGGTTGGACCTGTGTTGCTCTGTTCAGCCTCCCATGGAAATACCCTGATGATAAATGGCGCCACGAACAGGGACCTTGCTTAAATGCTAACTTGTTTAAATACGATTTCTTGTTTAAATACGATTTTTCTGTTTAAATACGATTTTTCTGTTTAAATACGATTTTTTGTTTAAATACGTTTTTCTGTTTAAATACGTTTTTTCTGTTTAAATACGTTTTTGATTTCACCTTATGCGGTGAAACTTTGAAGAAGAGAGTTTAGAAGTCTCTGAGCTTATCTCCAGACCTGCCGGAGTTCCGGAGCCAAGCGGCCCCCCCCCTGGACCAGTGGTGAGCAGGACTTGCGGAGATGAACTGACTCAGAGCTGGGAGGCTGAAGGCGTGATTCGCTCCGTTTTGCCCAGGGTGAGACAGCGGCACGCCGTGGAAGGTGAAGGTAAGCGGCCCGCGGGAAAAGAGAGAAAGGAAAAAAGAAAAAATGGATACTGAAATGCTCGCGGCCAGCCGCCTTCTCATCAGTATGCTCTCAAAGAGAGGCGAAAAACTTAAAGAAAGTGAAGTAGAACAGTTGGCCCTGTGGACCAAGAAGAAAGGGAAATTAAGCAATTCTTCACTCGTTTTTTGTGAAGCCGAGTGGAGAGAAATTGGCAATTTGTTGTGGAAAGCCGCGATTGCTGGAGGACGAGAGGGAAAAATAGCTCAAGAACTTGGCGCTGTCTGGCAAAAAATTCTAACTACTTTAGAGACTTTAGTTGCCGAGCGAAAGGCAGCCCAAGCTGCGATCCAAGCTATGGAAATTGGTACGCCGGCAGAATTAACAAATACGCAAAAATCCTCTAAGGTAGCGAGATTTTTTGGCATCAATTCAGCCCATCCGGTGAAAGGAAATGCAGCGCCCGTTTATTCTAACCTGCAAGATGTTATAAGCTCTGCTGAAAACCGCGTGGTCAATGCACAGGAAAAGTCTTTGTCTCTGTCTCGAAAAAATGGAGGAGAACAGGAAGCGCAGCAGCCGCCAGAGTCTGGGGGCGTGGTGAAAGACGAGACAGCAGGCGGGACCGAGGGCGGAGCGGGGCCGGCTCAGGAGACGACACAGGGGGGCGGCGACAAGGCGGCGACAAGGGCGGTGATGAAACCAAAAACCCGCCGCCCATCCCCTCACCGGAAGACAAGGCGGTGACGCAGGCGCAGGGAGTTCACGTGACCAAAACAAACATGGCGGCGCCCATGCCCACTTCCGTCGCGGAGTCCTCAGCCACTGCCGTGGATCCCGGGGCCACGGCGCGGCTTGCTAAAAAGACACATCGACCCGCGGCAGCCCAGTGTCCCCTGCCCTCTGATTCTGACTCGGATTCCGACTCAGACCAGGACAGTTCCAGCCCCGATTTTCGCAGCCCATCACGGCGAAAGAAAGAACCGCAGCACGCGCGTGGGCTGCGACACACAGTTGAGAGACTCGCAAAACTATCTAGCCGACCGAGTTCTAAGGAAGATCGCATGGCATTGTCAGTCACCCAGCCAAATCCGATTGCAAACAGGTGGTCCAAAATAGTGAAAGATGCCATGAAGGATGGCAACTTTGATATAGCAAGTTCCCTTGCTTGCCCAGTGATTACAGAAAATGCCCAAGCTCGATGGGAGCCTCACGAATGGAAGGTGTTAAGCCAAGCAAAGCAAACAGTTAGCACATATGGAATTAGATCAGAAGCAGACTTAAATTGGTTGTTTTCACAGCTAAAAAGCCATGGACTGATTGTAGCACCAGAAAAGATACAGCGATCGGCTCCTTGGAAATACTTAGGCTGGCTGATCACAGACGCACAAATTCGGCCACAAAAAATCACCTTGCATGCCAACATTTCCACCTTGTATGATGCCCAGAGACTCTTTGGAGACCTGCAATGGGTTCGCACCATTGTAGGAATTACCAATGATGATTTACAACCCCTTGCACCATGGCTTCGAGGCAGTGATGCAAACAGTCCCCGAGAGTGCACCCCTGAGCAACAAGAAGCTTTAATTCGAGTATCAGAGAAACTGCAACGTGGTTGGAGCGCTCGTCGTATACTACATCTCCCACTGTCACTTTTTCTTTCTAACGCTGATGCCTGTCCACTTGCCATTGTTCTTCAATGGAAAAAGAAAAAGGGGGAACACCGATCTAAGCCTGGCTCAACAGCAATCCGGTTAGAGTGGGTGTTTTTACCTGTGCAACCAAAGACTCGTGTCATGACCAGAACAGATGCTCTTGCTGCGTTGATAAGAAAAGGCAGAGACAGAATTATAGAGATAGATGGGCAGGAACCAGCAGACATCAGTATTCCTGTGAAAAATGAAGATCTAGAATGGCAACTAAGACAATCTGTCGCTTTGCAAGAAGCACTGTTAGGGTTCACAGGTGTGATCCACAACCGACAACCAAAAGGCCCGATGTGGAAGTTGGTTCAGAGTCATCAGTGGCTGGAAAGACCATTGTGTTCCTTGAAACCAGTTGTTGGGAGAACTGTCTTTACTGATGCCAGTCGCAAAACAAAGAAGGCTGTGTGTGTTTGGCAACAGCAAGGAGAATGGAAGCAACATATAATTAAGAATAAACCAGGAGACAGTCTTCAAACCCTTGAACTGAGAGCAGTGTGTTGGGCGTTCCAGACTTGGGACAAAGAACCACTCAATGTTGTTTCAGATTCTCTATATGTAGTTGGAATTGTGCAGAAGATTGAAGATGCACTCATCAGGTCAACTCAAAATCAGCGCCTTGGAGAATTGTTTCTGTTCTTGCGAAGCGTGCTGAGTCAGCGTCAGCACGTCTTCTGTGTCATGCACATTCGGAGCCATCTATGCAACAGTGGTTTAGGAGAAGGCAACGCGCGGGCAGATGCTGCCGTCAGCTGCGTTGTCCATGTCCCTCCACAGAATGAGTTTGAGAAGGCTCGCAACAGTCATGACACTTTCCACCAAAATGCTAGGGCCCTGCACCGACAATTTCAGATCTCCCTAAATGATGCCCAAGGGATTGTGCGTGCCTGCCCTCAGTGTAGCCATCATGGGCCAGGCCTTGGCTTAGGCACAAACCCAAGAGGGTTGAAAGCTTTAGAATTATGGCAGATGGATGTAACCCATGTTCCAGAGTTTGGGAGGTTGAAATATGTCCATGTCACGATAGATACCTATTCTAAATTTATCTGGGCCACAGCACAACCAGGGGAAAAGGCTTTGCATGTTGAGAGACACCTGTCTATCTGCTTTGCTGTGATGGGTGTGCCTGTAGAGATCAAAACCGACAATGGTCCGGCCTATGCCGGTCAGCGAATTGCCAGATTTATGCAGACATGGGGGGTGAAGCATACCACCGGAATCCCCCATTCCCCTACAGGCCAAGCCATTGTAGAAAGGGCCAATCGTACCTTGAAAGAATACCTAGCAAAGCAGAAGCAGGATGGTGAAGTTGATGTAGCTAGTCGATTGTCTAAGGTATTGTTCACTCTAAACTTTTTATGTTTAGCAGAAGGAAGAGAAGAACCTGCAGTCATGATACACCATTATACAGTGAAAGAGGGAAGACCACAGGCGATCCCAGGACTTTATGTCTATCATAAGAACATGCAGACGGGTAAATGGGAGGGACCCAGTCCTGTTTTGTTTAATGGTCGTGGATACATGTGTGTTTCCACAGGAAAATCAAGATCTGTCTGGGTGCCGAGTCGATTCACTCGTGCGTGTCCTCAATCAGAGATACCAGCTAACGGTGATAATAACAGTGCTGACGGCGACTCACCTGGAGAGCCTTGTGACAACCCTCAGACTGCTGAAAACTAACTTTGTTAAGAGCAGAGAAATAATTATATAGCTACAGTTGTTAAGTTTAATTGTTAAGTTTAGTAGTTAAGTTGTGTTTAAAGTTAAGTTTAGTGTTAAGTTGTTTTTTAGTTAATTAGAGGGGGTTTTTTTGTAATTTTTATATATAGAATTAGAAAAGATAACCAGAGAAGATAAACAGAATGTTAAGATTTCAAGTGATCATTATAATTAACATCATTGCTTCAACAAGAGGGGTGTCAGAATTGCTTAACATTGACTCAAGACAAAATATGTGGGTCACCTGGGCCAATCAAACTGGGCAAGACTCATTTTGTCTGTCCTTGACCACGCCATCTAATCCTTTTCGTACCTGCCTGATCGGAGTCCCAGTGAATTCCATGTCAGATTTTAAAGCTCTGACTCAAGCCAAAATTAATCCAAAAAGTGCTCTGGGAGCCCAAGCTGTTGCTATCGCACAAAATCTTAAAATCACCAGTACTGGACCTCAAGAACTTGACCTCATGGGTTCTGTGCCAGGCAATTATTGTTTGGTTTTTGGTCGGTTTTTTTTAAATTCAAGTTTACTAATTATAAAAGAAGAATGGGCCAGAAGTAGCGACACTTGGGTGTCTCCAAAATCCCCATTGTATTATAATAATTCTGAATATTGCAACAATTGGACTGCATCTATAACACCGGCAAAGGGTGTTGCAGAAAGACTGCCACCAGGAATCTTTCTCATTTGTGGAGACAGAGCCTGGTCTGCAATACCTCGAGGAGCTGTAGGCGGCCCATGCTATTTTGGCAAACTGACAATATTTGCTCCTAGCATTCATCAGGTTCTTGGATTACCCCACAAAAACCAACGAGTCAGGCGCAGTGTCATTCAACTAAATAGTGATTGCATTGATAAAGTAGAGTTATGGAGCCGTGCAGCTGTCATATCAGCATCATTTCTTGCCCCAGGAGTTGCGTCAGCACATGCTCTCACGCAACTGAAAACCTTAGCCTGTTGGGCAGGAAAGCAAATGAATATAACATCTAACTTGTTAAGTGAACTCGCTGCAGATATTAGCGACATCCGCAATGCAGTTCTCCAAAACAGAGCTGCCATTGACTTTCTCCTTCTCTCCCAAGGGCATGGATGTGACGAGTTCGCCGGCATGTGTTGTATGAACTTATCCGACCATTCTCAATCGATTTACAAACAGCTGTCACAGCTAAAAGATAACATGAAAAAGCTTGTAGTTGTTGGCACTCCGTTTGACAATTGGCTTAGTTCATGGGGTTTTACTGGATGGATTAAAGATTTAGTTCATTTTGGTATTATAATTTTTGTTGTTATTGTAGTTGTTTTAGTTATTGTGCCTTGTTTATTGCAGTGTATGCAAAAATTAATTAACCGTTCTTTTAACTCAATTTGGGTAATGCAAAAAGAAAAAGGGGGAATTGTAGAGGAATTTCTTAGAGAGCAGGGGCATGATTTGTTATGGGACGTAGCCTGAGCTATCCTAAACTAGGCCTCAGATTTGGGCCTGAATTAGGCCTCAGAGTTAGGCCTTGTTAGTAGTGAGCAAGCTTGTGGCGCAGTTAGAAATTACCTTAAGGTGTGCTTGGATTTAATTAATGTAGTTTTAGTAATTTTACCGTAGTGACCTTAAAGTTAAGATTGCTTACATTCCTTTTTAATCTAGTACCAATTAGAAAACACCTGTTCACATAAACTATCTGAGACTGTATATAAACCACCATTTTGAAGCAATAAAGGGAGAACATATGATATAACCAAATTGGTTGGACCTGTGTTGCTCTGTTCAGCCTCCCATGGAAATACCCTGATGATAGGCACAGGCATGGGCAGCAGCTGAAAGGCCCTGACACAGCCAACTCCTGCAGCACTTTGGCCATGGCTGCTGGCCCTGTTGCTGAGCCAGGAGGAGGAGACAAGTGAGCCTGGCAGCAATGGGGCCTCCTTGCCTCCTTGTCCCTGCTCAGCAGCCTGGCAGGGGCCGCCCCATGGTGCTGCCCTTGGCATTGCACATCCCCACATCCCAGTGGCCTGGGAAGAGCCCTGAGCAAGGAGGGAGGGACAGGATGTGCCTTGGCAGGGGCTGGGGCTCAGGTCTTGGCTTTTTGGACTCATGAAACAAATCCAGGTGTGGTCAGCATGAGAGCCAGCTTTCCCTTGTTTGCCCCCACCTGTCATCACTGCCTGCAGTGCTCTGCTTAAACTGGAACCTGGATAAGTTTTCTCAGTGGGACTCATTGAAACTTCAAGAAACTTTGGAGTTTTTAATCTGACTTTGAGTCCTTGAGAAGTCATTTGAACACGGTCTTAGGAACTGAGTCTGATGTAAACAACACCAAAGCCCTAAGAGGGTCATTAAAGTCCTTGTGCTGTGTCTGTGCTGATGAGCTGGGCTGGGCTTCTGACACAGTGGCAGCTCTTGGAAACAAAGCAAAGCTTCAAAAAGACATTTCTCCTGAGGAGAAGCTCCTCTCCCAGCCCAGCAGGGATGAGGTTGCTGCCTGCAGGTACCTGAGAGCAGTGAAGCAGAAAGAGGCTCAAAGAAACTGGAAGGACAATTCTGAGATTATTCACAGATATATCTTCACAACTTTTGACAGTTCAGAGCTTCTTCTTGGAGACATCTTCACTACTTTTGACACAGTAAGTCTCTGGCTGCAGGGATCTCCTAAAGCTGACCCAGGACAGCACTGAAAGGACTGTAAGGATGGCTCTGCTGCCCTTTCTGGGTTGGGGGAGGATGTGCTCCAGAGCGGGGCTGCCCTGGGCACCGTCAGAGGGACAGGGCAGGACGGCTCCTGCTGCCAGGGATGGCTGCAGGGGCTGAAGCTGGGGCTGCAGCCAGGGGTGCCCAGGGCTGTGGTGCTGAGCAGCTCCTGCAGCCCTGAGGGCTCTTGGGCAGGCCAGGGGATCTGCCACCTGCCAGGGGCAGCTCTCAGCCTGCCAGGGGCAGCTCCCCATGTCACTGTGGGGAGAAGTTGGAGGTGGAAGGAGCCACCTCCATCAGGGCAGATTCCTCCTGCTGTGGAGATGCTGCTGCATGGCCAGGGCTGCTCTCAGCTTTCTCATGAAGGAAAGGAAAAGGGGCTGTCAGCTTTGTCTGTGTCACTGAGACTCATGCACTGTCACCCAGGGCATCAGTAGATCTGCCTCAGAGCTCCCTCAGAAAGTGCCTCCTCACCCTCCTCTACCTACAGACAGCATCAGCAGCACCTTGGCTTGCAGCATCTCTATTTGTCTGAGCTGCCCTAAAGGCCCTGCTGGCAGGGAGATGCCCCTGGGCAGTGCCCTGTGCTGGAAGGGGTGTGCAGGGCAGAGCTGAGCCCCCAGGGCTGAGGTGGGCTCTGGGAGCACTGGCAGGGACAAGGCTTGGATAGAGACAAACAGCTCCCAGTAGGAACAACAACAGGTAGCAGAGAGCAAGATCAGCCCTTTATATCTGTCCCTGTCCAGCTGCACAGGGAATAAGAGAAGGGTTTTGAGAAACTAAATTTGAAATTGTAGCCTTCCAAAAATCCAGTTTATTTTTGAAACATTTTTTAATGTGTCCATTGTGAACTAAAAGGACGTGTGTTACAGTGATTGGGGCAGCGAAGAAGGCACACAGACAGTTTTTGGTCATCAGAAGGCCTTTACTTTTTTAATCTTTGCACTTTTATAAGATGGTCCACAAAAGAGGCTGGGATTGTGTGAGAAGAGCAAAGCTCTCTTTAGTATTTACAAAAAAACAAAGACATTTTTATGAGAATGGGAATTTTTTCCCATGGGAAACAGCTATTAGTAACTAGCAGTAAAAATCCAAAGCCCAAGAAGATACAGAGCCACAGATGTATAATAAGCAAAGGGCACCTGTGTGAGGACTAGCAGGTCTGACTACACTTGGGCACAAGGAGCTCTGTTTTATGTCTGGCTCCCTAAAGTCCAGGCTGAGAGAAATGCTGATGATGAGGCAGTAACTCAGCAGCAGAAATAAAAACTCAAAAAAAAAAAAAAAAAAAAAAAACAAAAAACCCTCAAAAAAAAAAAAAAAAGTGAATTTTCCCCCCAAAAAGAGAAGTTTTGAGGGGATTCCTAATGAAAGAGAAAAAAATTGACCAAAGATATCTGTCCTAGCATGCCAATGTTTTCTTTCAACAGTCCACAATGCCCAGAGTGAAGAAATGTCCAACAGCAGCTCCATCAGCCACTTCCTCCTGCTGCCATTGGCAGACATGCGGCAGCTGCAGCTCCTGCACTTCTGCCTCTTCCTGGGCATCTCCCTGGCTGCCCTCCTGGGCAACGGCCTCATCATCAGCGCCGTAGCCTGCGGCCACCTCCTGCACAGCCCCATGTTCTTCTTCCTGCTCAACCTGGCCCTCACCGACCTGGGCTCCATCTGCACCACTGTCCCCAAAGCCATGCACAATTCCCTCTGGGACACCAGGAACATCTCCTACGCAGGATGTGCTGCTCAGCTATTTCTGTTTCTCTTTTTTATTTCAGCAGAGTATTTTCTCCTCACTGTGATTTGTTATGACCGCTACGTGTCCATCTGCAAACCCCTGCACTACGGGACCCTCCTGGGCATCAGAGCTTGTGCCCACATGGCAGCAGCTGCCTGGGCCAGTGGCTTTCTCACTGCTCTGCTGCACACAGCCAATACATTTTCCCTGCCCCTGTGCCATGGCAATGCCCTGGGTCAGTTCTTCTGTGAAATCCCACAGATCCTCAAGCTCTCCTGCTCAAATTCCTACCTCAGGGAACTTGGGGTTTCTGTTTTCACTACCTCGTTAGCACTTGGCTGTTTTGTGTTCATTGTCTTCTCATATGTGCAGATCTTCAGGGCTGTGCTGAGGATCCCCTCTGAGCAGGGACGGCACAAAGCCTTTTCCACCTGCCTCCCTCACCTGGCCGTGCTCTCCCTGTTCCTGAGTACTGTAGCATTTGCCCACCTGAAGCCACTTTCTTTCTCCTCCCCATCCTTGGATCTGGCCCTGTCAGTTCTGTACTCAGTGGTGCCTCCAGCTCTGAACCCCCTCATCTACAGCCTGAGGAACCAGGAGCTCAAGGCTGCAGTTAAGACTCTGATGACTGGACAATTTCAGAAACATGAAATTGCTAGCCAATTTTTACCAATCACTTGTATTAAAAGTCATATTAAATTGTTCTCGTTAGTTTGGTTAATAGTTTTTTTTCCTTTGTTTTAGTTTTAATACTTGCCCCCAAGAAAAGTCTTTGTGCCCTTTCTCCTTTTGTTTCTCTCTGCACTGACTGTGACCCCCAGACTGTCAATAAGGAGCTGTGCTTTCAATGGCTTTAAATAAACTGAAGGATCTCCCAGCAGAGTTTTCTCCAGACATCCCACTTTTGTTCGCTTTTTTGCAGCTGCTGCAGCAATGTCTGTGTGCAGAGCTGGGGGCAGATCAGTGCTGGCACAGCAGCTCTGCCCAGCAGCAGCAGCAGCCCTTGGTGTTGCCAGTGCTGCTGCCGTGGCCCTGCCCCGCTGCCCTGCTGGCCCTGGTGTTGCTGTAGGGCCTGAGTGCTCTCGGGGCCGGGCACAGTGCTGGGGGTGGCAGTGCTGGGGCTGCAGCAGGGACAGGCCATGGGCACTGCTGGGGCAGCGCTGATGCCTCAGGCCAGGCCCTGGGGGCTCCAGGCTCCTTGCCCAGGCTCTCTCAGGAACACGCCCAGGCCAATGCTGAGCACAGAAAAGCCCCGGGAGCAGCCCCAGGGTGGCCGTGGGCAGGGTGGGGGCAAACAGCATGGCTGGGGCTCTGCAAGGTCCCTGGGGGAGACAAGGGGAAGGAGCAGCAGAGCAGGGGCTGATCCATCCCCACTGCGCTGGACACCCCAGGGCAGCGTCCCACAGCGTCCTCATGCACCTGCCAACAACATCCCCCCTCTGCAGCCCTGGCCTCTCCCCCAGCTCACACAGGTGCCGCATCCTTGCAGGCACAGATGTGGCAGCACTGCCTCAGGAGCCCCTGTTTGCACTGGCCAGAGCAGGTGTGAGCACCCCCATGGTGTTGGTGTGGGGAGATGAACCTGAGTGAGCACAAATGCCATCAGCCCCTGGGGCCAGGAAGGGCTGGGGGACAGCAGGGAAACCACTCAGGTTTGTGGTGGCCTCTGAAGTCACACAGAAAGTTTCTTCCTCTCACCCATCACTGTCCTCTCTCCTGCAAACAGCCCATCCTTGTTTGTCCTTTCCTCTCTGGCCCTACTCCCCATTTATTGAATTGGCAACATGGTAGCATCGCGCAGGGAGCAGGATCATCCTACAAGTGCTTCAGGAATTATCTGCAGGGTCCTGCAGTGCCTCATGGTGTTCCCTTGCCAGAGGCTTCACAGGCCAGGTGGGGACATCTAGGCTGGTATGTCTGGCTATGGGACTCCCAGTTCTGGGCAAGGAGGAGGGGCTGCAGAGGCTCTGCAGGACTGACAGGATGGGCTTTGGGGCTGGGAGGAGAAGCTGAGGGACCTGGGCCGCTGCACCTTCTGAAGAGGAGGCCCAGGGCTCATCCTGCAACTGCTCCAAGGGTGGGTTCAGAGAATCACAGAATCAGCAATGTTGGAAAAGACCTTGGAGATCATCAAGTCCAACCTGTGCCCTGACACCCCCATGTCTCCCCTGAGCCTCCTCTTCTCCAGGATAAACAATCCCAGCTCCCTCAGCCACTCCTCACAGCACTTGTGTTCCAGATCCCTCACCAGCCTTGCTGCCCTTCTCTGGACACGCTCCAGCCCCTCCATGTCCTTCCTAAATTGGGGGCCAGAACTGGACACAGCACTCGAGGTGCTGCCTCACCAGTGCTGAGCACAGGGGAAGAATCACTGCCCTGCTCCTGCTGGCCACACCATTCCTGATCCAGGCCAGGGGCCATTGGCCTTCTTGGCCACCTGGGCACACTGCTGCCTCATGTCCAGCCTGCTGTCCAGCAGTGCCCCAGGTCCCTTTCTGCCTGGCCACTGTCCAGCCACTCTGTCCCCAGCCTGTAGCACTGCAGGGGTTGTTGTGGCCAAAGTGCAGGACCCAGCCCTTGGTCTTGTTAAACCTGACATGGTTGGATTTGGGCCCTGGATCCAGCCTGTGCAGAGCCCTCCTACCCTCCAGCACATCCACACTCACACCCAGCTTGGTGTCATCTGCAAATTTGATGATGCTGGACTCAATCCCCTCATCCAGATCATCAGTGCAGATATTGAAATCCACGCTGGCTGGCTCTGATCCCTCGGCCATCCTGTGGGTGCCCTGTGATGGCACTCAAGGTGATCTGTTCCATAACCTTGCTGGGCACCGAGGTCAGGCTGACAGGCCTGGAGTTCCCCAGATCCTCCTTGCAGCCCTGCTTGGGGATGGGCTCACATTGGCACCTCCAGGCCTCTGGGACCTCCCTGGTGAGCCAGGCCTGATGAGAAATGATGGAGAGCAGCTTGGGGAGCTCATCCAGCAGCTCCCTCATGTCCCTAGGATGGATCCCATCTGGTCCCAGAGACACCTGTGAGCATCTGAGTGGCTCAGCAGGTCTCCAGCTGCTTCCTCCTGGATGACAGGGGGTCTGTTGATCTCCCTTTGCCCATCTACCAGCTCAGGAGAACACTTGTCCTGAGGACAACTGGTCTTAGTGTTGAAAAGTGAGGTAAAGAAGTGGTCAAGCACCTCAGCCTTTTCCTCATCTTTGCAAACCACATCCCCTCAAAAAGGAAAAGAGATTTTCCTTACCCCTCCTTTTGCCTCTAATGTATTGATAAAAACATTTTTATTATCCTTTACAGAATTGGTCTGGTTCAGTCCTAAATGAGCTGTCATCTCTCTAATTTTCTTTTTGCATGACCTAACATCATCCTTAAACATTTCCTTAGTTTCCTGCCCCTCTGTTCAAAAGGGTGATACCTCTTTTTTTTCTGATTTACAAAAACGCAATGTCCAGCAAGGCCAGTCCTTTTCCTTGCTGGCTTATCTTTGGGAACACAGACTGCTCCCATTCCTTCAAAATTTCTTTCTTGACGTATATCCATCCTTTCTGCATCCCTTTGGTTTTAAGGGCTGTTTCCATTAAAAAAAAATAGTACCTGATTTGGTTCTCCCAAAATCAGCATCCTGAATAGGCTGAAGTCTTCCCTCCATAATTGCAGTGTAGAAGTCTTGTTGATGGCCCCCTTCTTTAACAGAATATTCAAAATCTCAATCATTTCATCGTCACTGTACCCCAAACAGCCTCTGACATCCACATCTCTCACCAGCCGTTCTCTGGTTGTGAACAGCAGGAGACAGAGCTTTCCTTGGCAGTGGGAAGAAAAGGAAACCTCCCCAAAGTGCAGCTTGGAAGGTTCAGCTGGGAGGTGAGAAAAAAGAAAAGTACCTCCCAGGAAAGAATTTTGGTGCACGAGGTGTCCCAGCCCAGGTGAGCCTGGGCCATGGCCTGGCTCTGTGTGCCAGGAGCCGGCAGTGCTGGGTGCAGGGAGCCCAGGGAGGGCCCAGAAATGCTGGGCTGAGAAATGCTGGGGGCACAGCCAGATGGGCGTGTGCAGCCGGCCAGGGCACAGCAGCAGCACGCACAGGGGGCACAGCCTGCAGGACACATGGCCAAGGGCTGGGCACGGCTGGCACGGCCACAGGCACCCAGGCCTTTGTCCCCTGGGCTCTGGCAGCTCCTCTGGAGGCCCCACACAAGGAACTTTCCTGCAGGGGCTGCATTTTGCTTCTGCCTCGCCCCTCCCTGAGGAGGCTGGCAGGGTCACACAGCTTTAGGACATTTGTCCTTGCTGCCCCTCCCATCCCACTGCCCCACCAACAGCCCCGAGCCAGATCCTCCTTGCAGCCCTTCTTGGCGATGGGCTCACACTGGCACCTCCAGGCCTCTGGGACCCACTGGTGAGCTAGGACTGATGAGAAGGGATGGAGAGCAGCTTGGGGAGCTCATCCAGCAGCTTCACATGCCCTGAAGACTCATTGACCGGACCAGAGGGAAATCAAGGCAGAGCCATGGTTTGTTAGGAAACCTCTCTAGAATTCAGTTATAATCAAACTCCAAAGTTTCTTGAAGTTTTAATGGGTCCCACTGAGGGACACGACTGAGAAAGTGTCCCCAGGTTTCAGTCTTGGTGCCTTTGGGCACAGCAAGGTCTGTGCCACCATGGGCTGTGAGGGGACACCTGGCCCTGAGGCCCTGGAGCCTCATGGAACAGCTTCAGCAAGGCTGGAAAGTGTCACCCTCTTGTCCTGCCCTCAGCATCTCCCCCACTTCCCTTGGTCTCCAAGGCACCAGGACTTGGCTTCCTTTTTCCCTACCTGTCATCTCTGCCTCCAGTTTCCTGCTCTAACTGGATCCTGGGGACACTTTCTCTGTTGTGTCCCTCAGTGGGACCCATTAAAACTTCAAGAAACTTTGGAGTTTATTTGTGACTGAATTCTACAGAGGTTTCCTAACAATCCATGGCTCTGCCTTGATTTCCCTCTGGTCAGGTGCAGTTAGGAAGGTTTCCTATCATTGTAACAGAGAAATATTTCAAAGAGTTTCTAAGAAATATACATTTCTATTTTAAAGGGTGTATTTATTACTGTTCTCTTTAGAGCAGAGGTGATTGCAGCATTCTGTGATTGATATTGATCCAGGGTCTCTCCTCAGGAGGTCTGGCCTGCTCAGAGAAGCTGTGCCTTGAGGTGTGACCCAGTGTGGACAACCTTGCTGCACATTCCCCAAGCCCATCCTGTCTGTCCTCACTCCCCTGGCACCTGCTTTGCTTGGAGAGCTGCCTGCACTCAGGCAAAAAGGGGTTTCTAGTTTTTGAAGCAATGTAAACCTCCTAATTTTCCCCACTGACAACAGACCCACTGCTCAAGTGTGTGCCAGCCCAAGGTGCCACCAAAAGCACTGCAGCCCTGCCCTGGGCCAGTGCTGAGGGTGGATCATCATCCCAAGCTGCCCTGGGCCACTGCAAGGGGCTGTGCCCATGGACACTGCACTGACCCCACTGCTGGGTTTGGGTGCCACGGCAACCGGGAGCGGTTCCAGTTTCCTTGGAAACACTGGGGAGGACTGGGACATACTGGGGAACACTGGGAACGCTGTGGGAGATACTGGGACATACTGGGAGTGACACTGGGGAGGACTGAGACAACCTGGGAACACGGGGAATGCTGAGGGGGAATCTGGGCAGACCGGGATGGACTGTGGGGGTACACTGAGACATACTGCGACATACTGGGAGTTGTACTGAGTAAAACTTGGGCAAACTGGGGATACTGTGAGTGATACTGGGGGATACCGGGACAAACTGGGGACACTGGGAACGCTGTGGCAAAGACTGGGGGACACTGGGGCGTACTATGGATGACACTGGGGGAAACTGGAAGGCAATGGGAAATGAACTCAGGTGTATTGGGAAGGACTGGGCTGTACTGGGTGGGTCTGGAGGGGCAGAGTGCATGTACTGAGGTTTACTGGGGATGAACTGGGCTGTACTGGGAGGGACTGGAGGAGTTGAATCGGCTGTTCCCACCCCTGCCGCCTCCCATTTGCCGAGGATCCTGCCCTACACCGCCTGCAGTCAATCAGCGCCAGGGATCAAGATCCCGGAGGTGGTGCCTGGTGTCGATGCCACTATTCCTTTTTGCCTACAACTCCCGTCATGCCCCGCGGCCCGGTTGAACGCCACTGCAGCCAGGACTACAACGCCCGTCATGCCCCGCGCTCCACAGAACACCCGGTGTCCGCTTCCCATTTGTCCGATATATCCCCCCAGACCCTCCAGGGTCCGTGAATGTCTTCTCAGCGCCCATTCCGAACCCCCCAAAAGCATCCTAGGATCCCCTAGGATCCCCTAGGAACGCTCCCAATCCCATAGAGATGCCCGTTATGGGCACTTCTGGGAATTCATCTCCTATCATCCCCCGCGGCCAAAGAGCCCCTCATACCACACTTCCCCGCCTGAAGCTCTCGCCGTGCCTCGTACCCTAAAGAGCCCGGTGAGAGTTCCCCAGGCTCCCCCCAAGTGCTACCGAACCGCATACGTTCCCCTCTGAGGACCTGCACTCGCGGATCGGAGGCAAAAATGCCCCCCAAGTGCCTTCCCGGACCCCCAAATGCCCCACTCGAGCCACTTCCGGGACTACGGCTCCCAGCATGCTCTGCGGCGCAAGGGAAGCGCTTTTCCCCTCCGTCTTCATCTCCCGTCATGCTCCGCACTCCAACGAGAGCCGTTGGAACTGCGCTTACAACTCCCGTGATGCTCCGCGGACCTGTCAAACTGTGTTATACCCCCGCCTTCAACTCCCATCATCCCCCGCGCCCCAGAGAGTCCTGTCAGAGCCCCCAAGTGCCCTCCCGGACCCCGATTTATCCGAAAAAGTCCCTAAGTGCCCCTTCCAAGCGCCCATCCAGCTCCCCCAAAGTGTCCTCCAAACCCTCAAGTTCTCTCTAAATTCCCTCCCCAGACCCAAAACTGCCCCGAATGTGCCCCCAAAATGTCTCCCTGGACCCCAAAGTTGCCCCTTTTTCCCTGTGTTAGAAAAGTATAAAAACGAGCCTAATGGTACTAAAAATATGGCTAATTAGCATAAAGAGGGAAAAATCAATAGGCAATAGTGGTCAATTAATTAATGAAGAAAAGTGTGTTACTTAGAAACAATGAACAATAATTTTTTTTGGTCGCTAAACTAATATATTTTTTATTATAGAGATAAAATTTAGGTAATAAAATTACAGAATAATATTATAAAAATGAAAAAAAATTAATAGATTTAAATTCAAATTATCAGGAACATTTCACCTTTTTTTTTTTCTTTTTATTTCTTTTTTTGGGGATGTCATTGCTAGGTGGGTAATGTAAGACATGGTGAGTGAGACTGGGGCTGAGGAGCAGGGAGTCCAAACAGGGTCAGCCTGCAAGGAGCTCAGTCTTCTCTGTGCCCAGACATCCCAAGGAGACATTCAGCATCAAGATCACTTGGGGAATGCTTCTATCAGCTCTTTTCTAAACTGAAAAATAAAAAAATGCTCATGTGATTTAAAAAAAAAAGAACCAGGAGGTGCACTTGGAAATCTTCCTCCTTAACAGAACTCCAAACTGACTCCAATCAGATGCACAAGCCCTGCAGACTCAAAGAAAATTGAAGGAAGACAAAGACCCCCCAAGGGCTTTCCTTATTTTCATGAGCCCCACGGTGGATTTGGGGCTGAGTCCAGGACCCTCAGGCACTGAGAGAAGGTTGAAGAAGCTGCTCAAGGGGTCAGAAGCAAAACTCCAAGTCCCTTGGAGCATCACTGGGCCCCAGTGAGGGCAGGGAGTGCCAAAGGCTTCGAAGGGACTGGTGAGAGCAGATCCTTGAGGCCAGGATTGCAGGGAGCCCAAGGCTGTGAGCAGGGAACTGCAATGCTGAGCAAGGCCTGGGCTGGCTGGAGGAAGCAGAAAGGCCAAGGCTGAGCCCAGGCCTGGCACAGCAGGACCTGTCCCTCCCGGGTGGCTCGGGGCTGTTGGTGGGGCAGTGGGATGGGAAGGGAAGCAAGGACAAATGTCCTAAAGCTGTGTGACCCTGCCAGCCTCCTCAGGGAGGGGCGAGGCAGAAGCAAAGTGCAGCCCCTGCAAGGAAAGTTCCTTCAGTGGGGCCTCCAGAGGCGCTGCCAGAGCCCAGGGGACAAAGGCCTGGGTGCCTGTGGCCGTGCCGGCCGTGCCCAGCCCTTGGCCATGTGTCCTGCAGGCTGTGCCCCCTGTGCGTGCTGCTGCTGTGCCCTGGCCAGCTGCACACGCCCATCTGGCTGTGCCTCCAGCATTTCTCAGCCCAGCATTTCTGGGCCCTCCCTGGGCTCCCTGCACCCAGCGCTGCCAGCTCCTGGCACACAGAGCCAGGCCATGGCCCAGGCTCACCTAGGCTGCGACACCTCGTGCACAAAAATTCTACTCTCGGAGGGACTATTTTTTTTTCCTCCCCTCCCATCTGAACCTTCCAGGCTGCACTTTGGGGAGGTTTCCTTCCCTTCCCACTCTTTGGGGTTCAGTGATCATTAAATTATTGTGTTTTTAAATATTCTTTGAAAGAAGGAGGGGAATCAACAAAACGTCTGCACTGAACTTACAGAGAGCAGACTTTGGCCTATTCAGGATGCAGATTTGGGGAGTATTGAAACAGGTACTGATCTTGTTTAAGGGAAACAGCCCTTAAAAACAAAGGAGTCCAGCTAGGATACACATACTTCAAGAAATAAATCTTGAAGGAGCAAGAGAAACTGTCCCTGTGTTGACTCAGAGTGGAAAATGACAGGCATGGCTGGGCATGGTGCTTTTGCAGGAGCTCAGGGGAAAAAAGAGGGTGCATCATCTTTGGACAGAGGAGCAGGCAAGTCAGGAAATGTTTAAGGATATTGCTAGGTGCCCTAGGGTGACTTTATGATGCTTGTAACCCCCAATCGTCTGTTCTGTATAATGTGTTCTGTACCTTTACGACTGATTCTGAGAGCAAAACAGGGAAAGAAGTGCACAGTTTGTTTTCAGAAAACTGCCTGACTCCTACGCGTTCTTCTCTTCTCTTCTCTTCTCAGGACTGTGTGTGTGTTTGACCGAGTCTCAGACTGTGGACAGAGATCTCTTGTGCTTTTTAGTTAGTTTTAGCTAGCTAGGGCAGAGATGTTCCCTGGACTGTTTTTTTCATTTTATTAGGACTGTTTAAACCTTCTCCGGACTGAAAAACCCAGAGGAGCACCCAGGGCTCTCACACCTGCAAGCCCATCGGGGCCTGGACCTCGGGAGGCTTGACAAAAAACTGAGAGCTGAGCTGTCCATGGCAGAGACTTTCTGAGTTAATCATCTCACTTCAGAGCAATGAAAGGTTTAATTTTTTATAGTATTCATTCTTTGTGCTTGTGGGCACTTTGTTGGTCAAATAAATAGTTTTTACCACTTTTTCTCTGAGGAAGTTCTTTTTTCCCCAGACCAGTTGTGGGGGAGGGGCCACTAAGGTTTGCTTTCCAGAGGAACCCCATTCAGAAATCTCCTCCCAAATTCACTCTAAACCAGGACATGCACATTTTTATTGGTGCTCAACTGCGTGGCGAGAGAGAGTGGACAAAACTGGTATTGATTACTGATTGCATTTTGGATTGTATTTTGTATGGGGATAGAACAGTCAAAAGCCATGTTGCTGCTTGAATTCATAATGTCTCTTGGAATGGAATCCTTCTTGTGTTTCTGTTCCCTAGGCTTTTTTGAGGTTTTGATACCATTCTGGTCCCTGGGTTCATTTTCTTATCCAGAAATAGCTCCAGTGCTGTCCCTGACACATTGCTTTTTACACTAGAGGTGCACGAATTAGGATTGCTATTTTGTTGGGCTCAGTGATCGTGATTTATAGAAAGTTTATACAGGTACTGGAGTTTGTGCCAGGTATGTTTGGTTTATGGTCTCTTTGTCCTACCCCGTGTCTTAGTTCCAGCAGCATGGTTTGGGGATTTATTAATAATTGCACCCAGTTTGTCAGAGGAGGAGTAGGGGATGAAGCTTTTGAGTCTTTCCTTTCCTTCTCTTTTGAATTGGTTACATCACTTTTGGAGAATGGTCAGTTTCCCCTGAATGTTAAAGAGACCACCTAACTGGTATTTAATCTGGTCAGCTTCCTCTATACAGTCTGCAGCTTGTCTAGGGTGAGGTCTGAGATTTCCAGAGGAGCTGATGAGATTGCTGACCCAGAAGTAGACCCTGAGGTAGATCCAGGTGTGAGAAATCCTGAGTGGTGTGGAAAACGGGAGAGAATGGGCCAAACCTTGAAGGAATTTTCTGATCCCCCAGCTTGGGAATTTTCACGTGAACAAATTCAGAACCCAGATGAGGTGGGGAAACATCTAGAGGAGAACTGCCATGATAACACTAAGGGAAAAAAGCTCATTGCAATTAACTGGGCCCTGGCATATGCTTATCACATGCTGCTAGATACTGTAGGGCAGCAGACAGAGGCAGGGGGGGCAGGGAGATAAATCAACAGCTACCCCAATCACTCAGGCTGCAGCCAACACCACAGCTAACCACCTCAGGTTGCAGCTAAACCATACAGTGAGCCTAAGCCAGCAGCTAAACCAGATAGGGAGCCTAAGACAGTGGCAGTCGCTGAGGGAAAGATGAGAAAGGAGCATACGGGCAAAACCGATCGACCAGTGGACAGTGATCCAGGTGAAGGACCCTCAACGCTTCCCGACACCCAATCAGAGGCTGAACCAACTGGCACACAATCAGAAGCTGAAGCAACTGGTGCAAAATCAGAAGCCTAACCAACTGGCACAAAATCAGAAGCCCAACCAGCTGGTACAAAATCAGAAGCTGAACCAACTGGCACAAAATCAGAAACCCAACCAGCTGGCACAAAATCAGAAGCACAGCCAACTTGCATAAGATCAGAAATCGAACCAATTAGGACAAGATCAGGAGTCCAAACAACTAGCATGAGATCATTGGCCCAACCAACTGTCACAAGATCAGGAGCCACTATGGAGTCCTTGTCCATGAAGGACCTTCTCCACCTCAGCTAAAGAAAAAAAGAAGAGCTTCTCCATCCCGCACTGTGGGTGGTGCTGAACTCTGACGCTTCAAGGCCACTCGGAGGAGCAGAGTTTTCTGAAAAAACAAACTGCGCTTCTCCCTCGCCTTTGCTCTCAAACCCAATATTAAAAATACAGAGTGTAATATCCAGCATAACCCAACAAATGACTGGGGATACAAACATCATAATGTCACCCTAGGACAAGGCCTAAGGAAAGATTATACTTGACAACCTGATGAATCTATAATTAGTTGGTTAGTCTGTCTTTGGGATGCTACAGGCAAGGCTACAATTCTGGATGGCACTGAAACGAGGCATTTAGGATCCCTGTCACATGATCCAGTCATCGACCAAGGAATGATGAGAGAGACTCACTCTTGCAGTCTCTGGGAACGGGTCCTGGGAAGTGTGGCAGAAAGATATCTGTGTGCAGAAGATCTCTATTTGCAGCAAATCCAGTGGAAGACCATAGAACAAGGGATTCAATGTTTGAGAGAAATGGCAGTGGCAGAGATTGTTTTCTCAGATGACCTACACACTAGGAACCCAGACTTGGTATCATGTACACCCAGGATGTGGCGAAAACTTATATGATTTGGGTCACAAGAATACACTTCTTTTTTAGCAGTGATGAAGCAGGATAGTATGGAGGAGACTGCTGGATATGGCGAAGAAGCTCCGAGCATATGCAGATGCCGTGATGGTCCAACTCATGCAAGAATCGCAGCTGTGGAAACACATCTGCAGAAATTAGAAGATAAGATAGAGGAGAATCACAAGAAACTCAGGGAGGAGATTAAAGACGACATTCTCCAAATCTTGGCAGAGATTTGCTGATTTGCTGATTTGTACAGATCAGAGGTTCTGATACCAAAAGCAGATGTCCCCCAGATAGAGAGAGAAGGGGCATACCATGAGCTAAGCTGTGGTCCTGTCTGTGTGATTCTGGGGAAGATATGAGGGAATGGAATGGAAAATCTCCTGATGATCTGGCACAATGGCTGCGTGAATTGTTGGAAGGCAAGACTCAGAGAGGAAGTTCCACCAAGAAGCAAGCAGCTCCAGTTACCCAGGAAAAGAAGGATAACCAGGCTTAGAGGGGCCCTGCCTGTAGCCAGGTGGAGGCTGGGGAAAACCATGTTTTTTGGATTGTGTGGATTCGTTGGCCTGGCACATCAGGACCACAAAAAAATATAGGCCTTGGTAGACGCTGGTGCAGAGTGCACATTACTCCCATCAAGATATGTGGGGGAAGAATATTGTTGGCATGACAGGGGGATCGCAGGATTTTACTTTGGTGGAAGCTGAAGTGAGCCTGACTGGAAAGGAGTAGAAGCAGCACCCTATTGTGACTGGCCCAGAGGCCCCATGCATTTTGGACACAGACGTCCTCCAAAATGGGTATTTCAAAGACCCAGAGGGATTCAGATGGGCATTTGGGATAGCGGCTGTAGAGACAGAGGGTGTTAAGCAATTGAACACCTTGCCTGCACTATCAGAGAACTCATCTGCAGTAGGACTCTTGAAAGTAGAAGAGGAACGAGTACCGATTGTCACTTCGACAGTGCATCGCCAACAGTACAGAACAACTCGAGATGCCATGATCCCTGTCGAAAAAATGATCCAAGAGCTTGAGAGCCAAGGGGTGGTCAGTAAAACCCACTCACCCTTCACAGCCCCATCTGGCCTGTGCACAAATCTGAAGGAGAATGGAGATTGGCTGTGGACTATCATGGCTTTAATGAAGGGACTCCCCCGCTTAGCGCTGCTGTGTCAAACATATTAGAGCTCCAGTATGAGCTGGAGTCCAAGGCAGTGAAATAGTACACAACTATTGACATTGCCAATGCATTTTCCTCCATTCCTTTGGCAGCAGAATGCAGGCCTCAGTTTGCCTTCACGTGGAGGGGACTGCAGTACACCTGGAACCAACTGCCCCATGGGTGGAAACACAGCCCCACCATCTGCCATGGACTGATTCAGACTGCACTGGAAAAGGGTGAGGCTCCTGAACATCTGCAGTACATCAATGACATCACTGTGTGGGGGAACACTGCAGCTGAAGTGTTTGAGAAAGGAGAGAAGATCATCCAGATTCTCCTGAAAGCCGGCTTTGCTAACAAGAAGAGCAAAGTTAAGGGACCTGCTTGTGAGATCCAGTTCCTGGGAATAAAGCGGCAAGATGGAAGGCATCAGATTCCCACTGATGTCATCAACAAGATCTCCACAATGTCTCCACTGACCAGCAAGAAGGAAACACAAGCTTTCCTAGGTGCCATAGGCTTTTGGAAAATGCACATCCCTGAGTACAGCCAGATTGTGAGCCCTCTCTACCTGGTCACCTGCAAGAAGAATAATTTCCACTGTGGCCCTGAACAGCAGCAAGCCTTTGCCCAGATCAAGCAGGAAATCGCTTATGTGGTAGCCCTTGGCTTAGTCAGGACAGGACCAGATGTGAAGAACGTGCTCTACTCAGCAGCTGGGAACAATGGCCTGTCCTGGAGCCTTTGGCAGAAAGCGCCTGGTGAGACTCAAGGCCGACCACTGGGATTCTGGAGTTGAAGTTACCGAGGGTCTGAGGCCAACTACACTCCAACAGAGAAGGAAATTTAAGCAGCCTATGAAGGAGTCTGAGCCGCCTCAGAGGTAATAGGCACTGAAACACAATTCCTCCTGGCACCCCGACTACCGGTACTGGGGTGGACGTTTAAAGCAGAGGTTCCCTCCACACACCATGTCACCAATGCCATAGGGAGTAAGTGGATTGCTCTCATCACACAGCACACCAATATTGAAAAACTGAATCGTTCTGGGATTTTGGAGATAATCACAAATTGGCCTGAGGGTGAAAACTTTAGTCTCACTGATGAAGAGGAACAAGAGAAAGTGGCTCGTGCGGAAGAAGCTCCAGCATAAGAAACACACTACGGTCTTTTTACAGATGGTTCTTGTTGTTTTGTAGGGAAGAATCGGAAGTGGAAAGCAGCTGGGTGGAGCCCCACATGACAGGTTGCACAAGCCACTGAAGGAGAAAGTGGATCAACCCAACTCACTGAGCTCAAAGCCATTCAGTTAGCCCTGGACATTGCTGAAAGAGAGAAGTGGCCAAAGCTCTATCTCTACACTGATTCATGGATGGTTGCCAATGCTCTGTGGGGATGGCTGAAAAAGTGGAAAAAGGCTAGTTGGCGAAGTAGAGGAAAACCAATCTGGGCTGCTGAAGAGTAGAAAGACATCACTACCAGGGTACAGAAACTACCTGTGAAAGTTTGCCATGTAGATGCCCATGTCCCCAAGAGTAGAGCTGATGAGGAGCACCAAAACAACAAGCAGGTAGATCAGGCTGCCAAGACAGAAGTGTCAAAGATAGAGTGGCAACACAAGAGAGAGTTGTTCCTAGATCGATGGGCTCATGATGCTTCAGGTCATCAGGGTAGAGATGCCACCTATAGGTGGCACGAGACCGAGGGTGGATCTAACCATGGACAGTATTTCTCAAGTTATCCATGACTGTGAGACATGTGCATCAATTGAACAAGCCAAAAGGGTGAAGCCCCTATGGTGGGCAGTGGTCCAAATATAAGTATGGGGAGGCCTGGCAGATTGGTTATATTACACTGCCTCAGATATGCCAAGGTACGAACTACGTGCTCACAGCTGTAGAAGCCACCACGAGATGGCTGGAAACCTACCCCATGCCTCATGCTACGGCCCATAACACCATTCTAGGACTTGAAAAGCAATTCCTTTGGAGGCATGGTACCCCTGAGAGGATTGAGTCAGACAATGGGACTTTTATTTCAAGAGCAGCCTTATCAACACCTGGGCTAGGGAACATGGCATTGAGTGGATGTACCATATCCCCTGCCATGCACCACCTGCCAAGAAAGTGGAGAGATACAATGGACTTTTAAAAACCACCTTGAAAGCATTAAGTTTGGGATCTTTCAAAAATTGGGAGCAGCATTTAGCAAAGGCAACCTGGTTGGTCAACACTTGCTGCACCACCAACAGAGCAGGCCCTGCCCAGTTTGAGCTCCTACCTCCAGTAGATTGAGATAAAGTCCCACTGGTACATGGGAGAGGTTTGTTAGGAAAGACAGTTTGGACCAAATCTACCTCGAGTACAGACAAACCCAGTTGTGGAGTTGTTTTTGCTCAGGGACCAAGTTGCACATGGTGGATAATCCAGAAAAATGGAACAACATGATGTGTACCTCAGGGAGATCTGATTGTGGGGTGAGAACCATGTGTAACTATCACTGTTGAATGTCACTGCCACTGTATATAGCCATATACTTTGTATATATATATGCATGTATAATGTATGTGTTTGTAGAGTTGGAATTTATATTAGTTTTGGTAGTAATCTGACAATATGGGGATAAGGGGTGGAATGTCCTTGGGTGGCCTTTTAATATTTGTATCCCCAATAGTCTCTTCTGTTTACACTGTATGTTAAGTTCTGTACCTTTAGGACTAAGTAACCCCTGATAAGTAACAGCTGTGTTAATTAACCAGTACAGCCTTGCCCCTAATGAGTAACAGCTCTATCCAATAAGGATGAGTGAGATAAAAGAGGGATAGCTGGTAAGGGGAGAATGGTCATGGAGGAGCAACCTTGAGGAGCATGAGCAGAGGCTCATGAAGCAGGATCCTGTAGAGAGAGAATCACTGCTATGAGATTAATTGCGAGAGCAAAGTGGGAGAAAGAAGACATGAGGAGTTTGTTTGGAGAACAGCATTCCCTCCTCTGCATTCCTGCTTCTAGACTGCTTGTCTGAGACCTGTCCTGTACTGAAAAACCCAGAGAAACATCCCAATCTCACGCCTGCATCCTCTGGGGCCCAGGACGGCATTTTTCCAGCACCAGAGGAACTAATAAGAGACTGAGCAAGCTGAACTACCCATAGCAAGGACTTTCTGAATTTACCATCTCACTTCAGAGCAACGAGAGGTCTTCTTTTGTATTTTTCATTCTTTATGCTTGTGGGCACTTTATTTGTTAAATAAATAGCTTTTCCCACTTTCCTCCAAGGAAGTTCTTTTTCCCGGAGTGGTTGGGGAGGGGCCTTTTAGGTTTGCTTCCCAGAGGGATCCCATTCAGGAGTTCTCTCCCCAGTTTGCCCTAAACCAGGACAACCTCTCAACAGATGACTGGAAGAATCTGAAAAGGAGAAATGCAAGGAATGACTTGGTGAACATGGACTGTAAGAAGGGTCATTTTTCCTAATAATTTCCAATCCATTCCCTCCACTTTTTTCCTTCCTAACAAGGCCATTTTCATGCCAGATTCCCCATGAAATGAGAATCCTAAGCTTGTGGAACTGTCTGAAAATTGCCCTGTTCCTCTGCAGGGACACTCAGTCTGAAACAGGAGCCTGAGCCCTCTCTTGGGAAGCCTCCTCCAAGCTGGAATTTGTGCTCTGCTGGGAGAGGAGGAGGAGGGGGGGGAGAACGATGGGCGCTGTGTGGCAGGAGCAGGAGGTTTGGGCTGCAGGACATTCCACCTGCGCCGCTGCCCTGCAGTCAGCGGCCGTGCCCGGGGCTCTGGGCCTGGCCCCACCTGCGCTGAGCTCCCGACACTGCCGGAGCTCCCCGGGCTGGGCTCAGGTTCCTGCTGGGACTGGGCAGCAGGCTGGGCTCCAGCTGGGATCAGCAGCAGCTGGAAATACCTCTGGGCATCTCCACTTTCTGCTGCTGCTTGGAAGAAGCAATGAAGCAAGTATAGAAGTTCTGGTTTCTCTTTCTCCTGGTGGATTTTTTCATGTCATTTGAAACTCCAGCGGCAAATTCTGTGATGGCCTCTGTGACTTGATTCTGTTTCAGTAGAACCAGCAACAGGGCTGTGTTTGAGCACTGCAAGTGTGGCCTGTGTGTTTTTCATTCTCCTTGACTTAGTGCCCAGGGATTTGTGAGCATTTCATGATCTGCTGATCATGATGCCTGCAACAAAAGACCCAAGTTCCCTTTCATGAAAGCACTCTGGGAAACACCGATTGAAAGAGGCAGTTGCAGTTTTACAGGTAAAATTCAACTGGAAAGCAGAAGAGGGGCAAGGGCAGCTGTGAGCTACAATTCCCAAGGCAAAGGAAGCAGCAGCCTCCTGCTGTCACCTCAGGGTGAGTAAAACAGTACTGAAAACAGTGCTGGAACCCAATCCTTTCTTTCTCTCAAGGCTGGACCAGGGCAGCACAGCCGGGCCCTGAGGAATCAGGGCCTCATGGAACCATGGGGCCATTGTGGCACAGCAATGCCTTGTGGAACCAAAGAGACCATGTTGACACTATGGAATTTAATGGAGCTACGAGTCCATTGTTACACAGCAGGGCCATGGAACCAAGGAATCTGCTGTGACACTACAGGGCTCCATGGAACTAAGAACTCATGTAACAGTGAGGGGACCAATGGAATCAAGGGGCCATTCCATACTTCAGGGCTTCATGAATCCAAGGTGCCATTGTGATACTGAGGAACCAAAAGAGACCATTGTGACACTGCAGGGCCTCATGGAATTCTGGAGACCATTACCACACTCTGAGGCCATATTGTTTTACATGGCCTGGTTTTTGGTAGCAGGGGAGACCACAGAGATGGCTTCTGTGAGAAGGTACTGGAAGCTTCCACCATGTGCAGCAGAGCAAATCTCTGATTGCTCTGAAGATGGACATGCTGCTGGCCCAATGGGAGAAGTTGGTAACACCTCTGTGATGACATATTTAAGAAGAAAATCAAAACAGCACACACGCAGTTGTTTCCAGGAGTCACGAGCCGCTGCTGCTGGGACATCCCAGCATGGCCTGCGGCGATGCGCCACCACAGCCGCCGTCATTTCGGTGCAGCCCACAGCGAGCCTTGCCTGCCTGGCCGCCCCTAGCTAGCCACACTGTGGGCACAAGGGCAGGGGCAGCTGTGGCGGCTTCTCCATCTCGGTGCCCCACATGAAGAAAGACATTTAATAGCATCAGCACCACGCCAGTTGTGTGGCTGGTAATGGAAACATGATGAGCGATTCCACAATGTGGAAATTAAACAAAATCAACCTCTCAGCACTACAAGATGCTGCAAGAATCTTTGAATTAGTCAAACTTGTTGGCAATGGTACTTACAGGCAGCAACTTTTCTTTTTAGATAGAGAAGAGGAGGAAGTGAAGAGATGTAAGAGAAAACAACATGGTGGCAACAAGGTCAGTGGAAGTGGAGGGGAAGGAGGTGCTCTAAGAGTTGGAGCCAAAATTTCTCTGCAAACCGTGGTGAGGACCATAGTGAAACAAACTGTCTCCCTGTAATCCATGAAGTCCATGGGGGATGCAGAGATCCACTCGCAGCCCGTGGGAAAAGTGCTCATGCTGGAGCGGGTAGATGCCAGAGGAAAGAGTGATCCAGTGAGAGACCTGAACAGAGAGAGAGGGCCCTTGCTCCCAGAGATAAAGAAAGAGGACCTTTGCTTCCAAACTAGAGCAGCCTATCCTTAAAATTCTGCACCCCATGGACAAGTGTTCTACGCCACAACAGTATTGGGAAGACTGTTTTTCCCATGGCAGGGACTGATGACAGCAGAAGAAAAACTCCTCTCCCTGTGTAAACAGAAAAAGATCTCGGGTGATGAACTGGAAAAAAAAGCCCACTCCCTGTCTCCCTGTACTATCAGTGGCAAGGAAGGAGGGGCTGGGGGGCAAAAAGGTATTTTAAAGGCTTTTTTAACTTCTCATTAGCCTGCTCTGTTACTAATAAATTGACTTTATACCTTTAAATTTGAACCTCTTTTGCCCTTAGTGTGTTTTTCTCCCAGTCCTCATCTCAACTCGTGAGTCCAAACCACAACAGAGGCCTTGTGAATCACGGGGATCTGCAGGGCCTTGAGGAACCAAGGAACCATTAGGACACTGCAGGGCCTCATGGAAGCAGCAAGACCATTCTGGCACTTTGAGTCCCCATGGAACCAAGGGGCCATTGTGACACCACAGGGCTTCATAGAACTGAGGCAACCACTGTGACACTGCCAGGTCTCGTGGAAGCAAGGGGCCATTGTGCCATTACAGGTCCCCAAGGAAGCAAGGGGCCATTGTGACACATCCAGGCCTTGTTGAATGAAGGGGCCATTGTGATCCTGGGGAGCCAAATAGAGCCAAGACACCACTGTAACACTGCAAGATCTTATGGAATCCTGGGGACCATTGTGACACTCTGGACCTCAAGTATCCAAGGGGCCACTGTGCTACTTTGCAACCCCATGTAAAGAAGGAAACCATTTTGACACTGCAAGGCCTCATGGAAGCCTCAAGGGGCCACTGCGGAGAAAAGGAGATCATTGTGATATTGCTGGGCCTCAAAGTTCTGTTGTGATGCTATGGGGCTTCATGGAACCAAGGGGCAGCTGTGGTGCTGCGAGGCCAAAGGATCCAAGAACATGGAAAAGGTCTGGTTGGCTTGGCCTCTGGGGGCTGCCTGACGGGTCCAGCTGACCTTGGCATGTGGAGGGCTGCTTCTCCTCTGTTCCTGAAACCCTGGAGTTCTGTGCTTTCCTTTCTGTGGGATAGAATTGTCCTTCTCCTCCAAGTGCCCTTGACCAAAATTGGCATTCTACCTCCAAATTTGATTATATCCTTGGATTGTTCCCATAGGAAACCTGCCAGGACAGACAGCTCTGGCTGGCCTTGGCCTCTTGAGGGCCACTTCATATCTGCCTTTCAAACAGTGGGAGGTCGTGCTTCTCTTGCCATGGAAAAAGCATCTTTCAAGTCCAAGTGTCCATAGCCAAAACTGGGAGTCTGCCTCCAAAATTCCTTATATCTAAGGATAGCTCCCAAACAAAAGTTGCCAGGACTTTCTAGGTTTCCTTGGCTTCCTGAGGGCCAGCTCTCATCTGCTTTTGAAACACTGAGGCTCTGTATTTTCCTTCCTGTGGAAAAGAACTGTCCTTCTTGTCCAGACACCCGTGGACAGAACTGGGATCTGAGATTTGGCCTCCCAAATTCCAAGGATTGCTCCCGGACAAAAGCTGCCAACACAAGAAGGACTACCTGGCATTGGCCTCCTTAGAGCTGCATCTAATAAGCCTTTAAAACACTGGGGCTCGGCCCTTTTCCTCTTGTGGAGAATTGTCATTCTGGTCCAGGAACACATGGCTGAAATGCAATTCCACCTCCAGAACTCCCCATATATGCAAGGGTTGCTTTCAGACCAAAGCTGCAAGGACAGACAGGTCTGGCTTGCCTTGGCCTCAGGTAAGTGCCTCTCATTTGCTTTCACAACCCTGGGGGTTTTGTAGTTTCCTTCCTATAGAAAAGAACTTTCCCTCTCGTCAAGGCACCCATGGTTTCAAGCACGTGAGCACTGTAGAGAGATAAAGGAGCTCTCTGCTCAGTGGAGTGCAGACAGAATCGTGGAGAAGAGCCCTGGGAGGGATTGAAGGGAAGATTCAGAGATGGTGGATCCTTTTGACAAGGTAGAAAACAGCCAGAAATAAATAAATTAAAAAAATTGCCAAGGACACCTGGGGAGGTCCAGACTAGAAACAGAGAGAAAGGAATTGCTGTATCATGGCAGAGCTATGGTGCAACAAATCACCCAGAAGGAGTCTGCAGCAACCAAAAACTCTGTGTGTCCAGGCAGAGGCAGGCAGGATGCAGAGCTGTCAGCAAAGGAAGGGGCCAGCCAGGTGGGGCAGCCGGGGGATGACGACAGCCTGCAGGGACAGAGGCGCAGGGCATGGACACCGTAGGACAGCCTGGGCTGGACAGGGCACAGGCATGGGCAGCAGCTGAAAGGCCCTGACACAGCCAACTCCTGCAGCACTTGGCCATGGCTGCTGGCCCTGTTGCCGAGACAGGAGGAGGAGACAAGTGACCCTGGCAGCAATGGGGCCTCCTTGCCTCCTTGTCCCTGCTCAGCAGCCTGGCAGGGGCAGCCCCATGGTGCTGCCCTTGGCATTGCACATCCCCACATCCCAGTGGCCTGGGAAGAGCCCCGAGGAAGGAAGGAGGACAGGATGTGCCTTGCCAGGGGCTGGGGCTCAGGCCTTGGCCCTTTGCATTCCTGAAACACATCCAGGTGTGGTCAG
>JAJEOU010002245.1:0-11970 GCA_021534815.1 Acrocephalus arundinaceus
GCTGCCAGCACTGGGGGACAAGATCTGGGTGGAAGGAGACAGCTGGTAATGTTCAGAATTTTTCCTTGTGTGGTGAGGATGCTGCATTGTTCAATACTGCTCCCAGCATGAGATTTAACTGCAGAAATTTCCATGTAGATTATACAGGGAGCACAGCAAGGCAGGGGCTGCATAAAAGGAAAAAAATCTCCTTTTTAATCTAATGCTCTGTGTTGCCTGGCATTGATATTGCAATAGCTATTCATCTTCCAGTTCAGGTTGAGAAAAAATAATTTTTCTTTCAGATCCTAAAAATCAGGCAGTGACAGAAATCAGCACAGGGTCCCTTGCAGGCAGCACCAGTGTCACTTTTCCAGACTCGTCAGGGTTGCTCTGACGCTGCCATCACAGCCTGCAGAGCCAGAGCTGGCCCTGGGCAGTGCCTGAGCTGGGAGGGGTCTGCAGGGCAGAGCTGAGCCCCCAGGGCTGGGCTGGGCTCTGGCAGCACTGGCAGGGCCCAGCCCTGGGCACAGGGAAGCAGCTGCAGGCAGGGACAGCTGCAGGCAGCAGAGCCCTGGGCAGGCAGTGGGGGGAAAGTGCCACCAAGCTGTGCTGGGATATTGAAAGTCCTCTCCAAACTGAACTATTCCATGATTACTTTTCATACAGATTTTCATGTCAAGACTCTGCAAATGTCAACAGCAGCTCCATCAGCCACTTCCTCCTGCTGCATTGGCAGACACGCGGCAGCTGCAGCTCCTGCACTTCTGCCTCTTCCTGGGCATCTCCCTGGCTGCCCTCCTGGGCAACGGCCTCATCATCAGCGCCGTAGCCTGCGGCCACCTCCTGCACAGCCCCATGTTCTTCTTCCTGCTCAACCTGGCCCTCACCGACCTGGGCTGCATCTGCACCCCTCTCTTCAATTTGTTAAAGGAGGGAGAGGAGCTGGATTCTCCAAGGGCTCTGACTCAGGAGGTTGGGCCAGCATTGGAGAGGGTTCAATTGGCAATGTCCAGCCGGCAGGCCCATCGCTGCAGCCAGAACTTCCATTTAATGTCATCATTTTGGGAAAACTGCCACACTTGCATGGGCTGATTTTTCAGTGAGACAACGACCAGAAGGATCCACTCTTGGTCATAGAGTGGGTGTTCCTAGGTCATCAGCTGTCCAAAAGTATCACTAAACCACAGGAGTTGATGGCTCAGATGATCAGCAAAGCAAGGGTCAGGATGTGACTGCTGGAAGGGTGTGATTTGCATGCATTCATATGCCAATCCAATTGTCAGCTGGAAGGTTAACAAAGGAGGCTTTGGAGCAGTTACTCCATGAGAACAAGATGTTGCAGTTTGCTCTGGATAGCTACCCAGGGAAATTTCATCCATTGCCCGGGCCACAAATTATTTCATTTGGTATTTAATTTGATTCTAGAAGAGAAACAGAGCCACAAACCTCTCAAAGCTTTGACTGTTTTCACTGACGCATTCAGAGGGTCACACAAGTCAGTGGTGACTTGGAAGGACCCTCAGACTCAGCAGGGGGAGGCTGACATTGAGGTAGTTGAAGGTTCACCTCAGGTGCCTGAGTTGGCCGCAGTCAGCAGGGCTTTTGAGAAGTTTTCAGAACCCATTATTTTTGATTACTGATTCAGCATATGTAGCAGGGGGTAGTGTCCAGAGCAGAGAATGCAGTTCTCAAAGGAGTCTCAAATCCGGCCATTTTCAAGCTGCTCTCAGAGCTGACACACCGAGTGTCCCACAGAGAGCATCCTTACTGCGTTATGCACGTGAGATCACACACTGACCTTCCTGGTTTCATCGCCAAGAGGGTAACCGCAGAGCAGATGCCCCAGCTGCTCCTGTGCAGCTGGGTGGCCTAACCTAACATTTTCCAACGGCCAAACTCAGCCATCAGCAATTCCATCAGAATGTCCCAGGCCTGGATGCGCCAATTCCCGCCTAAGGCGGGACCAAGCCAAGGCAATCATAGACACATGCCCCAAGCTGCCAAAAGTTTTTCCTTACCCTCACTGGGATCAGGCATCAACCCCAGAGGGCTTGGCAGTTGTGAGTGTGGCAGACAGATGTCACACACATTCCTGAGTTTGGAAGGTTCAAATATGTTCATGTGTCAGTTGATACCTTCTCTGGTGCTGTTTTTGCCTCAGCCCACACAGGGGAGAAGACCAGAGATGCACAGAAACACCTTGGGCAGGCCTTCTCCACGCTGGGGATATCCAAAGAGATCAAACCTGATCATGGTCGAGCTTAATGTTTCCAAGGAATTTGATGGTTTCCTGCAAGAGTGAGGGTTGAAACATAACAAGGGGATCCCAGCCTCCCCACTGGCCAGGCAGTGATAGAAAGAACTCCCCAGACATTGAAGAAGACCTTGGGGACAGCAGAGAGGAGATATCAGGGTAAACAGTCACCAACAATGACTTTGTAAGGCTCTGTTTACCATGAACTTCCTTAACTGTTCATTTGAAAACCTTAATCCACCTGTAGCTGGGCACTTCAATCAAAAGCATTGGTTGAAGTGTGAGGACAAACCGCTGGTCCTGGTGAAGGACCCTGAGACTTGGAAGGTGCAGGGGCCTTTTGATTTGGTCACTTGGGGGTGAGGATACACCTGCATATCCACCCCCACAGGTTTGAAATGGGATACACAAAAATGGTTCAAACCCTATGTTCCACCCAGGGAAAAGAAGGCCCAGAATGTGGCCCCCAATTCCACCTTCCTGACCCGATGACGTGGCAATTGCTTCTTCTAGGCAACAGTGCAAAGGAAGTGGGGAACCCAAACCCCGTGTTATCCCTAACTCAGTGCCTTAAATAGACTGTGTTAAACTGTGCTTACCTGTGTATGTTTTTTTCAGATTTCTTTTAAGAGCATCCTCCTGACCCCAAGATGAGGCCAGAACTCCTGTGTTTGCTATGGCAAAGATATGGGAATTGAAATAACTCTTCATTAGTAGGAAAATTAAACTAAAGATGCAGTAGTAAAAAATAGAAACGCTGACAGAGTCAGAATACAACCTGAAACCTGTTTAGTCAGGGTGTTGGCAGCCGTCCAATCAAATCGTGGCTGCAGTCCTCCTGGAGACACAGATCCAATTTTGTTGAAGCAAAGATCCTGTAGAAGGCTGCAGTTTTCCTCTGAAGGTCCAGTGCTGGTGTAGATGGTCTGGTGTTCCTCTGGGAATCCAGTGGAAACAGGCTGCTTCTGGTGTGTTCAATCTCAGTTATATCCAGGTAGGAATGCTTGGCTCCTCCCCCTGGGTGGAGCATCTCACAATGGGATGATGGAATTTGATCAGTCATGCAGTGAGACTCAATGGCCCATTAAGATAAGATATCTCCCTGGAGGGAGTGTGGGTGGTGGAAGAGATAAAGAACACTGCCCCACCTGGTTTGAACAGCTGGCCCATTACAGAAGATATCCCCCGGAGTTATGAGAAATGGGTCATGGAACAGTTCTTACTTGGGATCTCCTGTTGGTTTTGTGTTCAAACTGGCACCCCTGGGGAGAAGTGGGACCATGCTGGGAACTGCTGTGAGCAGGTTGGAAGTGACTGGTCTGCAACTGTGGGCAACTGGGCATGACTGGGACCGTGCTGGGAGAGACTGGCATCATACTGGGAGTGACTGAGACTAGACTAGGGGCAACTGGGAGAACTGGGAACACACGGGATAAAAATGGAAGCAACTGGAAGAAACTGGGACCATGCAAGGGGCAAACAGCATCATAATGGGGAAGGACTGGCAGTGACTGGGCTCATACTGGGAGTGCGGAGGAAACTGGAACCACATGGGAGGGAAACTGGGCTGATACTGGGAGCAGCCACTTCTGTCACTGGGACCCTCAAACCCTTTTCCTGGCCATCCCCACCTTTCCCAGGCCACCATTTTCTTTAACCTTGGGACTCCTGGACTCCTATTCCTGCCTTTCTCAGCACCCAGCCCATCCCTCCCTGGTGGGGTGGGTGGGATGTGGGTCCCCCTGTGGTGGGGGTTGGGCTTACTGGGCCAGGGCCCTTTGATCTCTGCCAGGGCCACGTGGGGGACCACACAGGACTGGTGGGGGTGGGGGGACATTGGGTTTAGGGAGCCCTGGGAGAGCCACGGCTTCACTGAGCATGACCCATGAGAGAGGAGAGCCCCAGAACCCCAAAGCAAGGACCCCCGAGACGGGGAAACCCTTGGGATTGTCGGGTTGGGTGCTGGGGCTGGAGGGGCAGGAGGCCCAGAAAAGGGTTTCGGGGCTCCCGGTGCTGGTAGTGGCTGCTCCCAGTGTGAGACCAGTCAGTCCAAGTATGACCCCTGTCACTTCCACGCACTCCATGATCCCTGTTGCTCCCGGTATGAACCCAGTCACTCCCAGTCATTCCCTGTTTGATGCAATTTGCCCCCAGCACAGTCCCAGTTTTCTCCTACTTGCTCCCACTTTCATCCAGTGTGTTCCAATTCTCCCAGTTTCCCCTCGTATAGTCCCAGTCTCACCCATCAGGGCCCCAGTCACTCACACTTCTCCCCAGTTTCCCCCAGAATGGTTTCAGTTCCCCCCAGCACATTCCCAGTGACTCCCAGTATGGTCATAGTAACCACCTGCATGATCTCAGACACTCCAGTATATCCCAGTTGCCCTGAACACTCTCGGAGTCATTGCCAGGCACTCCCAGTACCCCAGCATGGTTCAGTTGCCTCCAGTTTTATCCCAGTCACTGCCAATACATCCCAGTTGTCACCAGCATGCATCCTATCATTCCCAGTTTTTCCCAGTTCCTCCCAGTATACCCCCAGGAGGCTCTCAGCATGGGCCTGGTAGCTCCCAGTAAGGCCCAGTCAGGGTCCAATCCCATCACTATAATATCAGTCTGATTCCAGTAACACCCAGTATGATTAAGTGCCGGCAGTGTGACATCAGTTTCTCCCCTGTAAATACCAGTATGACCCCAGTACCCTCCAGTATGATCCTCATAGCTCCCAGTCTCTCCCAGTATATCCCAGTCACTCCCAGCATGCTCCCAGTCATTCCCAGTTCCTCCCAGTTTCTTTCAGTGGGATTCCAGTTGTTTACAACCAGTCCAGTCAATCCCAGTAGGAGTCCAGTCACCCTCAGTGTGACCAGTCTCAACCAGCATGAACCCAGCTGCTCCCACTGTGATGCCACTATGATCCCTGTTGCTGCCAGAAGAGTTCCAGTTGTTCCCAGTTCCTCCCAGTATGGTCCCAGTTGTCCCTAGAATAGTCCAGTCCTCTCTGGATGGTCACATGCGCTCGCAGTTTTCCTCAGCATGGTCCCAGCTGTTCCCAATGTGGTTCCAGTCTCCCCAGTATGGTTACAGATACTGCCAGTATATCCCAGTAGGGTTCTGGTTACCTCAGAATGATCCCAGTCTTTCCCAGTTTCTTCCAGTTACCTCCAGCATGATCCCAGTTTCTATCAGTTGCCCAAAGTGTGGTCCCAATTGCTCCCAGTATGATCCCAGTTTCCCCACATGTGGTCTCAGTCCTCTCAGCATGGTTCCAGTCCCTTCCAGTTGATCCCAGTTTCTCCCAGTGTTTCCACATTTTCCTCCCAACAGCAGCTCCCAGTAACCCCCAGTCAGGATCTGTTCACACCCATTGTAATCCCAGTGCTCCCAGGATGAATCCAGTAGGACCCAGTCACCCCCAGTTTGGTTCCAGTCACCCCCAGTATGACCTCAGAAACTTCCAGATACTCCCAGTATTATTCCAGTCATGCCCTGAGTGACTGCCTGTCACTCCCAGTTTGAGCCCAGTTGCTCCCAGTCACCTCCAGTGCTGCTCCAGTCACAGCCAGCCCCTTTCAAGTCATTCTCAGTCTGGTTCCAGTAGGATCCCAGTATGACCCCAGCATGGGCACAGCTGCTCCCATTTATCCCCACTGTGGTTTCAGTCTCTCCCAGTGTATCCCAGTTTTTCCCAGCATTTTCCCAGTCACTCCCAGTGACTTCCAGCCTGATTCCAGTTGCTCACAGCAATCCCCACAGTCATCCACAGTGCAGTCCCAGTTTCTGCCAGTATGATCCAGTATGATCTGAGTCTCCTCCAGCATGGGCCCAGCCTCTCCCACTGTGATCCCAGTAGGATCCCAGCTGCCCCCAGGGAGCTCTCTGTAAACAACAGCAGAGTTTGAGTGTACAAATGACACTGTTTTCTGCGACAGGTACTTGGAATGTGGGACAATTTTGACACCTTGCGGTTGTTCCTGTAATGACTTCGAACATTTTAAGGGTAACCAGGTGGAAAAAAAGAGAGAGTTAGGGGGTTTTAGTTCTGGTTTGGTCACAGGGTATTATAAACTCACCCACCACCACAGTCGCGTTTGCAGGAGAAGTTCCTCAGGACAGGCAATCCCTCCAAAACCAGTTTATGCCCAAAACAAACAAACAAACAAAAAAACCAAACCAAAAAAAAAAAAAAAACCAAAAACCAAAAAAAACCCCAAAAAACCCAAAAAACCCTCAAAACACCCCAAAACCCAAACAAAAAACCCAAAAACAAACAAAAAAAAAAACCACCCAAAAAAACCCAAAAAATCCCTCCAAAAACCAACCGAAAAACAAAAAACCCAAAAAACCAAAAAAAACCCTCCAAAAACAACCTGGAAACAAAACCAAAAAAGAAACCAAAAAAAAACACACCAAAAAACCAAAAACCAAAAAAACCCAAGCAAAAACCAAAACAATACCCCAAAAAACCCAAACAAAAACAAAAAAACCCCAAAAAATCAAACCAAAAACCCCAAAAAACCCAAAAAACACCCCAAAAACCAAACCCCCACCCAAAACCCCAAAAAACCAACCAAAAAACCGACAAAAAAAATAAAACCAAAAGAACACCAAAAACCAACCAAAAACCAAAAACAAACTGGAAAAAACCAAACAAAAACAAACAAAAAAAAACCCCAGAAATTGAGATGCAAAATGTCACAACAATACTTATTTTCACAACATTTCCAGCTGAGATTTAAGATCCCTACCAGACCCCAAGAACACTATAAATACCCTGCCTTTCTGTCAGGATATGGACTTATCCACAATGCTCTTCAGTGGCTCTCACCATTAGCCAGAATGTGTCCAGCTGACTTAACCAATTAAGTTAGGTTTTCTCCCATAAAACCCTCCACTGGAGACTGGGGCAGCTCGAGGAAAAGTATAATGGCTTTAACAGGTCATCCTCCTTTTTAAGGCTAAGTTAGAGACAGCCTCTTGAAAGAAGTGATTTCATATTGTCTTTGTTAGGATTTTTCTAAGAAATTTGAATTTTTATTTAGTTTCACAGAATCATTGATGTTGGAAAAGACCCTTAAGGTCATTAAGTCCATCATTAAACTATGTGCTGAAGTGCTATAATCCACACATTTTTCATACCTTTCCAGGGAATGTGACTCTTCTGGGCATCCTGTTCCAGTGGGGAAATTCTTCCTAATATTCAATCTAAACCTTCTTTGGCACATTTCGAGTCTGCTTTCTCTTGTCCTATTCCTTTTTTTGGGGTGTGGAGAAGAGATGAACCTCCCTGACTGCAACCTCTTCTCATGTTGCCGCAGAGAGTGATAAGGTTCCCTGAGCCCTTTTTTTTATTTTTTTCCCCAGGCTAAACATTCCTAATTTCAAGAATCTTTGTCACAGGGCTAGAGCTTGAAAGTGTTGCTTTATCACAAATGTGAAAATATGTAGCTGAGGAGATGATGAATGAGTATCCTTGCCTGTATTCTTCCAATGCACAAGAATATGCAGGTGAGTAGGAGTTACAACTCACAGCTGGTTTGTGACAGAGAAGAAAGGATCTGGACACTGCTTCTTGTTCCAGTTTGGATGCAAGCAGCAGTTCTTTGGCTGTGTTTTTGTAGGTCCAAACTCACTTTCTCATTTGGCAGAAATGCATGGCTTGGGTTTTGTTTGCAGGGGAAGAACAGGAAAATGCATTCAACTGGGCTTATTTTAATTGTGGAAGATGAATGCACACCATAGTGGAACACAATGTTAGTAAAGCTCAGGGAGCTCTTGGGCTACCCACTTGTCATTCCTTCAATTACTCATAAAGCAATCAATGTTCATAAGAACTGGAGTAATGATCCTAATTTTTGAGGTATAAAAGGGAGGCAGAAGAAAGTCAAGAAGTTCGAGTTATGTTAAGCCTGATATTTCTGTGGTTTCTTAGGATTTTTTTAAATGAAATACTGTAGACAGTACTGACTTGTGTTAGCTCATAATTCTAGCCCAGCTAGTTCTAAATGCTGGATGCAAATTAGACCAAGTTGCATAAATTTCTAGAAACTGGAAATAAAATACTGTTCTTCAGGCTTAGGTGGATTAATCTTTTAGTTACGTGTTTTATTTATGATAATCTTCATGTTTGCTCTTTTTTTCAGATCACAGTGAAAGGAGGCAACAACAGGGAAATAATTCTTCCTGTAAATTGGAAGATACAGTGGATTATGCCACAAATGAAATAGTTTCACAGGAGAAGAAAACATTATGGCCTTGGAATCACAGTAATGTTAGCAGGAGTGTGACTGACATAAGGCAGCAAGTAGTCCAATAACTCCAACAAAACAGGCTCATTTTTAGACTAAATTCCTCCTGTGTCAGGCTCCCACCACTGTGGTGTTACTGTGTCTTTACTGATGGATCAAGAAATTATTAGTTATGACAAATCTGGCCCAATGTAAACAAGTATGCCTGTTAATCAGGCAACCTCCTAGACCTTCCATCTCCTTGCGCTTCTTTTGTGATTCTGAGCCTAAAAACAGAATCTGAAATTGTTTTCCAGTATTACACAGACTATGTAGAAGCCAAACTGAAGAACCAAGCATTCCATCCTTTTTGGGCATATGAGCAGTGATGTGTGCCAAAGGCTGGTATGGCTGTTTAGCACTGTGGACCCCAGTATGTTCTGAATTGGAAGGGATCTACAAGGATGACAGAAGCACAGAACTGTCAGGCTGGAAGGGACCTCAGGAGATCACCCAGTCAAACACCCCTGCCAAGACAGGGTCACCTGGAGCAGGTGACACAGGGACATATCTAGGTGGGTTTGGAATATGTCCAGAGAGGGAGACTCCACACCCTCCTTGGGCAGCTGTTCCAGTGCTCTGCCACCCTCAGTGTAAAGAACCTCTTCCTCTTTGAGGTAAAATTTCTAGTGTTTTACTTTCTGGCATAAATACGATTCATCATCATGTCACAACTCTTAGCCTGACACAGGATATCCTCAAGAATTCACCCTGTGCTTGTAAGCATTGTCCCAACACCACCTGAACTCTGCCAGGCTTAGGGCTGTGACCCCTTTCTGGAGAGAGATGACCATGCAAGCAGCTGAGTTGGGATTTTTCTATCACCTGGTGGTTGATGGAGCCTGGGAGATGCTGTTTTTCTCCCTGACATTTAATTATCTGTTTTGTGTGTCCTTTAGGATGCAATAGATCCTAAGTGTGTGGAAAATCCCACTGCAAAAAGCCAGTGTCCGTGAAGGAGACAGAGAAGTCCTGCAAGAATCAATTTTATTGGAATCAAGGGAGAGAGCCCACTGTGCCACACCCCTCTGGGGTCTCTCCCAGGTTTCTGGAGCACATATATTCCTTTAATCCTAAATTCCTGGCCGCATGATGCCTTCCGTCCTTTCCTCAGTGTCTGAGGACTAGGAAGTTACAGCCTACTGCACATTCCTCCCTGAACATGTATCCTCCCCACACATGCATCACAAGACCATTAAAATTAGCTTTAAGCACCCCCTGGATGAAGAAATTAATACTTCTAAGTCTATTAAGCCCATACATTTTTCCTAGAGTTCAAAAGCTCAGACTGCGCTGGGTTCTGCAACAAACGTGACCCGCAGGCCAGACCTGATGGGTGCGTTCAGACGGAGTCGCTTGTGTGGGCACACACAGCCCCTTTTTCCTAATGAGGGAACCACTGCCCTGGACGAGCAGAAGATCGTCCTCTCCTTCACACACCTCCCACCACTCAGCACCACAGACCCCTTCCAGTGACATCACGCGGCTGGAGTGAAAGATGCTGCTCAGGGGAAATACCCGTGCAATGAGTGTGTTCCTTTAAATCTGAGGTTGCAGATTGTTGTTTCTGTGGTTTTTGGAAAGGTCAGATTAGAGCAGTTGGTCTTCTGTTTGTTCTCCTGGCACTGGAGTTCCTGAGGTTCTTGAGGAATGCAATTGTCCCAGAAAAATTCTGCTTTTTATTACAAAGAAATGTAGCTGAAAGGGGAAAAGCTGACATTGATAGTTAACAACAATTTTTTATATTAATCAGTTACACAGGGATTATATTTCCATGCTGTATTTACAGTGGAAATCAAGTGTGTAATGATAAATTTTCTTTCCCAACTAATTGTTTTGACTTCTCCAGTTAGCACAAGTAACAGAGAAGCTGCTGATGTGAAATGTGGGGTTGTGTTTCGTTCAGGTAGAAAAATGGCCTTTGTACTTATGGTTGTGAAATGTGTGGAAAAGGCCATAGAATAATTATAAAAACATCTGTTTAATGAACAAACGGAAAAAAGCATGGAAAGGGCTTTTGAACTAATATTTTGCTTGCTTATAAGTGAATCATATGAGCCCATAAGGTTTTAATAGAAGGTTTGAACTATAGCCTTAGCATATATATATAGAAAGAATTGTAATCACCCAAATAGAAGGAAGTGAGCTATTCCAAACTAAAATTAATGATCCTGGAAAAACAAGAGATAGACCACTATCTGGAAGCTGGACATCACCAACAACTGATTTATAATCCTGAGAAGGAAGACTGAATCTCTCATCTCTGGTGTTTTCTTCTGAAGAAGGAAATCTGGACGTCACCACCACCACTCCAATTTATGATCCTGAGAACCTCATCATCACAAGATGTTATTTCTGACATCACTGGTTTCATACCTTTTGAAGTATAGAAAATTTAACATCACCAATAGAAATTGATCACAATGGGTACAAAATTAGATTTCAAAAGAGAAATTAGGAGGAAACTAGAAAAAAGTTGCTGAGAAGTGATTATGGAAAATCTAATAAATACCAGCAGAAAATCAACAGTCGGCGTGCAGTTGGAGGGGAAACCCCCACTGTACCAGCGCTGCTTTGCTCACATTTTACCATTCGTATTAATTAATAAATTGATTGCTGCTTGATAGATTGGCTGAGTCAAGCTCATTATTTATAACAATAATGAAAGAAACAGAGAGGAGAGAAAACTATATAGAGAAAGGAAAAAAAAAGAAAAAGAGATAGGAAAGATAGGATATGTACTACAGTGAGAGATGGAGTCCTCGCAGCTGTCCAATAAGTTCACCTTCGCAATCCTCATGGCGTTTCAGCCAATAGATTGTCTCCGCAATCTCTCGTGGCGTAGCTGATAGATGCCGTCTTCTGTGGGGAGGTCCTCAAAGGGGGTTTCCTTCAAGGCCGAATTTATAGTTCTTTCTGAGGCGAGAGGCAATCAGCCAGAGTGGGGGAGAAGTCCCGTGACAGAGTTGAGGCCCATACACAATGGGGAGAAGCGGGGCAAACTGGCCTCTTCAGTCCAGGTGCAAGTGGTTCACCTGAGAGAAGGCAACGCTTTGTGATTCCATTGTTTTGAACAGGATACAAAATCCGGCTTCACACATTCCCAAGTAAACACCTGGGCGGATGTCGTCCCGGTCAGCATCTAGGGTCCAAAACCCCCATTCTTCCAAAAAGACATTTTTCCACGATGAAAACGTGAGCCATGAAAATATCTTCAGGCCGACTCTCACAGCCTGCCCTGCCCATGGGCTGTTCCAGGAGCCCCGGGGTGCCAAGGCAGCAGAGCAGAGCCGCTGGCTCAGGAGGCAGCAGCTCCCTGGTGCAGCCTGGGCTCCAGGAAGGACCATTCTCCTTGCAAATATTCTGTAACTTTTCAGGGTCCTCTGACTGTTCAGGGGTGAGCTTTCAAGCCATTGGAGTAGAGAATATCCTCCAAAATGGCCCATT
>JAJEOU010002415.1:0-11258 GCA_021534815.1 Acrocephalus arundinaceus
GGGTCTGGTTGTAGAAACCTGCGAAGAGTGGGAGGGAAGGGTAAAGCCAGGCGCCCTCGTTGAATGCTCACAGTTGAGTCCCATGGGCTCCTTCCTTCCCCATAACCCAACGCTCTGGAGCACCCTGTCTGGGACTGGGCTCATTGGGGCTCCTCACCGCACCTAACACCATTTCAGGCCTTCTGTACCCAGTAATCATCTACTGCAGTTCTCTTGCCACCGTCAAAACTGAATGGACTCCACAAGGACAGAACAGGGCTACAGGAATGGTGCAGAGAGGTGTGGAACTGGCTCCTCTGAGGGACCAGCTAGGGAGTCTGAGGCTTGTTCAGTGTGAGAAGAGAAGGCTCCAGGGAGAGCTTATTGCCACCTGCCAAACACTTCAAGGAACTTAGAAACTGGGCACACCAGCTTTTGTAACAGGGCCCTGTTGCAATGGGACAAGAGGGAATGGCTTTAAATGCAAAGAGGGGAATTTGGATGCTGGGTCTCAAGGAAGAAACTGTTAAGAGTAGAGTGGGGAAACATGGGCACAGACATCCTTGAATTGTGGTGGATTCCCCATTCTCTGGCACTTCTGAGCTCAGGTTGGAAGAGGCTTGGAGCAACTAGAATAATACTCGAAGATGTTCCCATTTACTGCGGGCACTTGGTCTAGATGACCTTTAAGGTCCTTCCAAACACAACCTCTTCTAGGGATTCTCCTTAGTGTTCATCTGGAAAGAACCAGAACTGGGAGATTCATAAGAGGCAGGCACCTAAGAATTTACCACGGACGGAGAAGCAGGTAAATGCATTAATCATAAGCCCCATCCATCCTACAAACTGCCAGCAAAGAATGGGAGGTTTGGCGGTGCTGGAATAGTTCAAGCTTGTGACAAGGAGTGAGTTGGCTTTGGACTAGGAAGACATACGTTTTAGACACGAGACTTTAGAAATCATCTCATGTTTTGGACAAGTTCCCAATGAGAAGAAGGGGGTTGGGATACCTGTTTTTCAAAAACACTTTCAGAAATTTGTTGGTCTTGAGTGGGAGTTTTGGGTTGGATTTTTTGCAAGATAAACTTTCAGAATCTGAATGCTGGCTTTCATCTTTTCAGGTGTCCTCACAGACAGAAGAGGGTGCAAACAACTTAAAAGCCAAATAAATGGTTGATGGAGAATGGGAAGTATTGATCATCTGTGTTAAGGCTTGAGTCTTTGGGGATTCCCTTGCAATGATGTCCAGGCATAAACTCCAGGCTGCCCCTGTCCCAAGGCAGCAGTACCGCCTGTGTGCACTCAGGCCAGGTGCAAACACCAGAACTTTCTTCTTCCATAGCCGAGTTCCCTTAAAGTAAGGAGGTCTCCTCTCTACCAATCTATTACTGCCCACCATCCCCAAGTGACCAGATAAGTCCACCGCTGGGGCTGTGACACCATGCCTCCCAGCTGGTGGCCACACAAAGAAGGAATGGGCTTTTAGATATTTCCTGTCCTGGGAATGTGAGTTATAACAGGAACATGGTTGCAGCCAAGCAAGAGCTGCTGCTTCGCAACACCATTTAGAGTAGCATCATTCTAAGTGAAGGCATGATTAGGGGTTTTTTTGTTCTTAACACCTGGTTACCTCGACAGCCTGTCCATGGCATGGGAAGCACCAGAGAGATCACTCACTGCCCAAACTGACAGCATGCCATCTCTGCTTAGCCAACAAACAATCCTCTAAGGTGCCTCTGCCCACGTATTCATAACCAGCCACAGTTCTTAAGTCAAGTAGCTCAAAGAAGAAAGAGTGGGCAATGGAGATCAATATGCACAAGCTAAATCCCTCATGAGAAAGACTACAGCTGAGTCTTTTCCCAGGTTTTGCTAAATGAAAACAGAATCAAATTGGAGAGACATTCCTTCAAGGCCAAAAACTCCTTGGAAATATGCACCAGTCTTGACCGAAGAAAGGCACAGGCCCTGAACAAAGGAGATGTTTAGATGGCAAGCAAGGGAAAAAGGCAGTTTAGCAACAGCAGAGATAAATTGGGCAGTAGACACAGTCTTCAGCTGGGGTTCACGCATCCCAACTCATCAACCCATCAGGAACTCCAGGGACAATGACAAACACAACTTCACAGTTACCCGTGAGTAGGAGTAGAGGGGCAGGCAAGGCAAGGCAAGGCAGTGAAAGGGAGGAGGACGGGAAGTCAAGGAGAGGGAGGCAGTGCAAGAAAAGGTTGAGCAAGGGGCAGGGCAGGCCAGGACAATGCAAGCAAGGCCAGCAAAGGTGTGTACAAGGCACAACAAGGGCAGGGTTTAATGCCAGGCAAGGCAACGGCAGGACGAAAGCAAGGCCAGGCCAGTATGGGTAGACCAGGCAAGGGAGAGGGCTAGGCAGACAAGGAAATCCAGTGGGGGAAAGAAAGGGAGGGTCTGTCAAGGGAGAGAAGTGAAGAGCTAGGCAGGCACGGGGGAGGAAGGGATAGGCAAGGCAAGGGATGGGTTCTGCAAGGTGAGGTAAGGGGGCAGTAGTCAGGGAAGGGCTAAAGGCTGATATTGGACCCCATCTGGGTTGGCTCTACAGACCCACAGGGCGTCAGACCCTGGGCTGAGGGAAGGAGGATCCAATGTAAAGCCCAGCGAGGCATTCTCTTTGAAGAGGCCGTCTGCAGGGAGAAAGTGGAGAAGAAGAGACTGTTCCTGCCTCCCAAGATCCCCCTCCTCATTCAGCAGCCATACCCAAATCAATCAGTATGAGAGTTATATTGACACTTACCTGCCAGGGAGCACCAGGCACTCCAAACTGAAACCGCTGCCAGAAGCCCCAGCCCTGCCTGCCCATTTTGAGGGTGTGAGGGAATGGAATTTCAGTAGGACTTGACCCACAATGATACTTTGCCACTTTGTGGTTTCTCACAGGCCTTAGAAGTTGTGTGCAGAGCTCTTTCCCCCAACATCCTTTAAGTGGCACACATGCCTGGGGGAATTCATGGTTCCCTGGAGTTGTGGGCTGCTATTCCTTTGAAAAACAGAGCTGTTGCCTTTTCTGGTGCTGCATTAAACTCCCTTCTAACTATTAGAAAGTGTGTGAGTAAAGGAAATTACCTGCAGAGGAAGAAACCAGAACTTGGAAAAGGATGAAAAAAAAAAAACCCCCACCCTTTTGAAATTTCAACAAAATGGAAATTTTTCTATTTTCATTTATTATTTATACTAATCTATCTATTACATACAAAAAACATAGTTTCTGAGCTGAAGCTGCTCACACCCTGGAAAGATGTTTCTGTTGCTTTATTATTTCCAAGGATGTCCACAAGCTGTGGACGCAGACAGCTCTCGTGCCCCTCTGCCACAAGTGGTGCAGCACTCCGAGCTCCCCGCAGGGAGGCCCAAAGAGGGCTGGGAGAAGGGCCAGGCGTCCTTCAGAAGCTGGCACGCCACCACTGCACTGTTCTCCCTGCTCTGCTCCTATGGAGAGTCAGGATGGCCAAAGGGATTATTTTCCCCCTCCTGTTCATCTGGAGGTGATTTTGCGAACCTTTAGAGGAACATCTGACCAGCCCCTACCCCATTCCATTTTTTTCTCTTTCCCCCCACTTGGAGTTGGCTCTGCTGGGTTTGATGTGGAAATGTAGTGTCTTCCCCATTCTTCCCTCCAGCCCCTCAGCTGTAACTTGTAATTAAAACCCTGCAATGCCTCATTTACTTTGGTGGGGAAGATGTAAGGTTGGAAGAAAGTTAATAGGATTTGTTTTCATGAACCTTGTGTATAGTAAAGAAAAATGGGTTGTGTCTTCTGGGGCTGGTGCGGTGTTGCGATTTGGGAATTTATTTCTTGTTGATTGTTTACTGATATAATTTTTAATTAGTTATACTTTTCATTGGTTAAGGCCTCGTTTAATCGTAGATATTATAACAATGACTGGATGTCATCCCACTGGGAAAATTCCCTCTGTTTTCCACTGAGATGAACTGTACAGTGGACTTTAAATTGGCCAAGTGGATTCGCAAAGATGCCAGAAAATCCTTTTAATGGTGGGGTTTGATTGTTGGTTTGTGAGCTGGGGGAAGGGTCTCATCCCCCTACCGACAGAGATGCCCAAGCCCCTCTCTGCTCCACATCTGCACTCACAGACCCCTCACGGCTGCCTGCCCTTGAGACCATGGTGGGAACTCCCTCCCCTGCCAGGGCTGAGGCTCCTATGGCCCCTCATCGCCCTTCATGGCTCTTATAGAAATCCTCATGGTCCCTTCAGGGCCCTTCACAGCCTCTTCATGGCTCTTTGTTTCGCCCTCAAAGGCTCCTCATGGTATCTCACAACACCTCACAGCCCCTCTTGGCCTCATCACAGCCCTCATGCCTTCACTTTCCTTCAAAACCCCCACAACTCTCTCCATGGTCCTTCACAGCTCAGGCCCCATCAATCCCCCGTCAGAGCCCCTCACATACCTCTCAAATCCCTTTCATGCCCCCTCATGGCCCCTCATAATCCCCCTCACAGCCCATATCCCCTCCATCCCCTCACACTCCCTCCAAACCCCTCACATACCCCTCACAGGCCCTCACATCCCCTCACATCCCTCACAGGCCCCTCATGGCCCCTCATAGCCCTCACAGCCCTCAAAAGCCTCTCATGGCCTTCAAAGGCCCCTCACAACCCCTCACATCCCTTCATCGGTCCCTCAGCCCCTCACAGGCCTTATGGGGCCCCTCACAGCCCCCTCCATGGCCTCTCACAGGCCCTCATGGCGCTCAGCCTCAGGCACCGGGGCTCTTTTCCAAAGGAGAAGGTGTCAGGCCCGTGCTTGTTCTCCCTTTTATTCAGTCCCTTCACAGCCATGCAGTAAAGAAAAGGATGAAATTGGAGCCTTTCCCAGCGTTTCCCTCTGGGTTAATTGCAGCTGAAGCTCTGCTGTTGCGCTGGCCCGAGCAATAACATCCCTGCAGCCCCCAGGCCTTTGCTGCCCCCGTGTTCCATTTCCCTGTCCCCGAGGTCCCGCCGGCTCTGGCAGCGAGCAGCAGCCGCAGCGCAGTGGCGCCGCCGGCCCAGCCGGGGCTCCGCCGGAGCAGGAGCGCGGCCCCTTCCCACCTGCTCCTGCCTCCGCTTCCAAAGGGGTTTCCAGCTGATTTCTGGGAGTAGAGCAACAATCACCCACCAAACAGCCGTAATTCCTCAGGGCCCAGCTGTGCTGCCCTGACCCAAACCATCGGGCAAGACAGGAGCTGGTTTCCCAGCGCTGTTTTCAGCACTGTGTTATATCACCCTGATGGTGGACAGCAAGGAGGCTGCTTGGTAGCTCTGCCTATGGAAATTGTAGATCATGGCTGCTCTTGCCATCTTCTGATTTCTACTTGAATTTTTACCATAAAACTCCAATTTGCTTTTTTTCATTTCAGTGCCACGCAAGAGTGCTTTTGTTGACATGAAATCTCTTGCATCATGGAGTTAGTAGCATCTCCAATATTCCTAAGTGGCCTGACACAAATAGTTGAGAGAATTAAAGCCACATAGTCTACATTTACAGCACTAAACTTCAGTCCCTGTTGCTGTGCTGTTTGAAATAGGATCAACTGACAGAGGCCATCAGACAATTGCCTCCCAGTAAGTGTCAAATAACAATGAAAAAAGATTCCACCCGGGAAAGAAGAAACCAGAACTTCTTGACTCACTTCCTTGTTTCTTGGTTAGCAGCAAGCAAGAAAGTGGAGATGCCCAGAGTATTCCGCTGCTGCTGATCCAGTTGAAACCCAGCCTGCTGCCCAGTCCCAGCAGCGCACTGAGGCCCAGCCTGGGAGCGTCCGTGCAGTGTCAGAGCTCATGCGCACGCGGGGCCACGGCCCCAGACGCCCGGGCACGGGCCCGATTGCGGGCAGCCGGCGCAGGCGAGCTGTCTGCAGCCCAAACCTCCTGCTCCTGCCACACAGGTGCCGCATCGTTCTCCCTCCTCCTCCTCTTTCTCAGCATGGCACAAAATTGTGGCTTGGAGGAGCTTACATTAATGAGCTAAATTTAATCTTAGAAGTGGCAAAGCGATACTGTGAAAATATCCATTAGCACATCTCTTGAGCTCCAACAAACACAAAATGAAGGCCACTACAGAACTGCATGCCTTGGATTATCTGCTTGCTGGCCACGGGCGGGTACCTGTGCTATTCTAGGCAGAATGTTGCCAGGATCAGAGTGAGTTTGAAGTCAACAATCAGAAATCACTGCACTAAAAGCGATTTTCAGCTTGTTTGTTTAAATCAGTATAAAAAGCTGGGCTCTCTCACATGATGGTTGGAGCCTCACCTGGGGCTGGAGGCACCTGCACGGATTCCCATTGTCCAGAGTGGTCTCCAGTCCTTCTGGCTGTGACAGCTCCCCAGCTATGTGTGGATGTGGCGTAATGGTTAAGCCGTGAGGGTAACTGGTGATGGATCTTTTTTAATTACTGTGGACAATCTTTTGATAGTGAATGATTGGGTGCATTGCTTAGCTTCTACCTTTTTATTCTTTGCATTTTGCAATTATCACTAAATTACCGAATTCCTTCAGTTAGGTGTCTGTGTCTTTTGGTGCTGACCCTCCCCACCAGCAAAGATAGACACTGTGGTCCCCATGAACCAAAGGTGCCAGTTGTGACACTGTGGGCCTTGTGTGACCGTGGGACCACAAGTGACTCCTGTGGGGGCTCCATGGAAACAAGGAGTGCCTTGTGATACTATGGGGCTCTGTGGAACCAAGGGGCCATAGGACAATTTGGGCTCTGTGCACCCAAGGGGCCGGTTTGTGAACACTGCAGAACCAAGGAGGACCATTCTGACGCTCTGGGATCCCGCCGGAAAGCTCGGGGCCATTTGTGACACTGCAGGCTCATGGAAACCATGGAGACCATCTGTGGGCGACTCATGTAACCAAGGTCTGTTTTTTCCTCTCCCTGGCCACTTGCCCATTCCAGCCTCCTCATACCTCTGCCGCCAGCCGCAGCAGAAGCAAGGGAGTAAGGCTGGCCCCGCAGTAGGAACTGGAGGCTGTGGAGGTCGGGGCAGTGACTCTGGGTCTGGACATGCTCAGGAGATGCTTCAGCTGGGAAATCTCCTGCAGCCCCAGGCCAAGCCAGCTGACGCAGCCACATGCAGCAGAGAGTGGCCGCTGGGGCTCTTTCAAGGCAGTCTCCTGCTGCCCAGGGGAACAGGGAGCCGCTTGCCAGGGCTCCTCTGCCACACCCACTGCTCCTGCTCTGGGGCTCTGGCTCATGCCAGGCTGCCCCACAGACCTTTCCCAGGGAACACGTTCTGTGCTGGCCTGAGCAGCCATTGCTGCAGCCCTGCCCTTCTGCCCACAGGCCCCGAGCTGGAGCTGCTGCTTCAGAGCACAGGGGCCTGTGCGCCCCGGGGCCCTGGCTGCCTCTGCTGGGCTCCCTGCAACTCAGGCTGGGAGACAGAGGCAAGCCTGATGGTGCTCCCTGCACTGACCCAATCCACACAGGCTTGCTGCTGGGCGCCATTGCAGGTGCTCTGAGGTGCCTGCTCATGTTCCAGGGCTGCCCACCATGGCCTTGGGCGTCGTTGATCCTCCTGGGGAAGCGTTCCTGAGGGTCAGAGGAGGTCAGTTGCCCAGACTCCTTTCCTGTCCCATGCTGTGTCCCCCGGGGCTGCAGGAGCCTTTCCTGGGTCACAGCAGACATTTCAGTCGCCTGATCCTCTGGGTGACCCCACCCTGGGCAGGATTCTGCTCCAGGGCTCCATGTCACTGCTGACCTGAATGGGCTGGGCTGTCCTTTGCAGATCCTCTGTGCTCTCCTTGGCAGGTTCTGATTGCCTACATCAAAAGTGCTCACCTGCCCACCAGAAGCCATTCAGGAGCCTGCAGAGCCCCAGGCAGGTGGACTTGGAGATCATTTGTCATCTCCATGGCACTGAACCACTGACACAAAACACTGACCCTGCCTCAGTCCCTGCTAGTACAACATGGGACCCTGATCTCAGCCTACCTCCAGGCGATAAAACAAGCAAAGCAGTGAGACTCTGCAAAATCCATTCCTTGGGGTTCTCCTGGAGATTACTAACTTAGTAAAAAAAACTAGCCTTTGGGCACTGCCCCTAAGGAAATCCCCTTTGCGATGAGCTGCTGAGCTGGAGCCCAGCGGTGTCCCACCAATGCCCATGGCCTGTCCTGACTGTGGTAACAGCACGGACACACAGCAGGGACAGGGGCTGAGCTGCCAGCAGCACTCAGGCCTTGGACAAGGACAAAATTAAGAGTAGAGGGTGGGAGTGGAAAAAGTGCAGCTCTACCAAAATACCAAGTGTTGCTGCTCCCTTGCAATGGTTGCTGTGGCTGGGACTCTTTTTCTCCTCAACTCTGCACACAGACACTGCCCCTGCAGGGTTTAGGAGAGGTAAAAGAAGGAGGATTTTTGCAAAAATAAGTCTCTGCAAGAACATTTTAATTTATTTAAACACAAAACAGAGCATAATTCCTAATTTACACAGTCAGTGATCAACATTAAAGCAGGTAGACAGTGCAACCTAAATATGGGATATAATGACTAAATTTTCAGTGGCAAAAAAAAGCACAAGGGAGAAGTAGAAAGCCAGTAGAAAAAAACTCCGAGCAGTATTAAAAGCTTTAGGAAGGCAGGCTGGGCAATGTAATGTGTTACACAGAGAACAGTCTGCAGAATAAAAAAGAAATATCTAACTTTCTGAAACCATCCAGTCATCACTCTCCCACACTTGCAGCTTGAGCTCCTGGTTCCTGCAGGCGTGTAGAGAGCGGCGCGTTCAGAGGTCTGGAGGACACGCACCGAGTACAGAAACTGACAGGGCAGATCCAGGGATGGGAGGAGATGGAGGGGGCTTCAGGTGAGCAAACATGAACAGTGCTGAGGACAGAGACACAAACGGCCAGGTGAGGGAGGCAGGGGGAAAGGCTTTTGTGCCGTCCGTTGCTCAGAGGGGTCCTCAGCACAGCCCTGAAGATCTGCACACGGACATTGAACACAAAACCAGCCAAGTCCTAAAGACATGGAAAACACAAGGAGCCCAAGTTCCCTGAGGTAGGATTTGCAGCAGGAGAGCTTGAGAATGGTGGGATTTCACAGAAGAACTGGCCCAGGACATTACCATGGCACAGGGGCAGGGAAAATGTATTGGCCGTGTGCATGAAGAGCAATTGAGAAAGGCACTGGCCCAAGGCGCTGCTGCCAGTGGGCACAAGCTCTGCTGCCAGGAGGTGTCTCGTAGTGCAGGGGTTTCAGATGGACACGTAGCGGTCATAGCACATCACAGTCAGGAGAAAATATTCTGAGTCCAATTGAAGAACAGGAAGAAAAAGAGCTGAGCAGGCACATCCTGCATAGGAGATGGTGCTGGTGTCCCAGAGGGAATGTGCATGGCTTACCGGGGACAGTGGGTGCAGATGGAGCGCCAGTGTCGGTGAGGGGCCAGGTTTGAGCAGGAAGAAGACATGGCTGTGCAGGAGTGGCCGCAGGCTACGGCGCTGATGATGAGGCCGTTGCCCAGGAGGGCTAGCCAGGGAGATGCCCAGGAAGAGGGCAGAAGTGCAGGAGCTGCAGCTTCCGCGTGTCTTGCAATTGCAGCAGGAGGGAAGTGGCTGATGGAGCTGCTGTTGGACATTTGCTGTGGCTGGACGGATGGTGACTGTAAAAAAAGAAGTCATGGAAATAGTTCAGTTTCAGAGGACTTTCAATGATCAATAGCTTGGTGGCACTTTTCCCCCCACTGCCTGCCCAGGGCTCTGCTGCCTGCAGCTGTCCCTGCCTGCAGCTGCTTCCCTGTGCCCAGGGCTGGGCCCTGCCAGTGCTGTCAGAGCCCAGCCAGCCCTGGGGGCTCAGCTCTGCCCTGCAGAACCCTCCCAAATTAGGCACTGACCAGGGCCAGCTCTGCTCTACAGGCTCTGATGGCAACGTCAGAGCAACCCTGAGGAGGCTGGTAAAGCGACACTTGCTGCCTATAAGGGACTCTGTGCTGATTTCTAAAACTGCCTGGTTTATTGAAGTCAGCCAGAAAATAATTTAATTTTTCTGAGCCTAAACTGAGGGATGAATATCTATGTGCAATTTTACATTCAGGCAACACAGAGCAGTAGATTTAAAAAGCAGGATTTTTCTTTTTATGCAGCCTCTGCCTCACTGTGCTCCCTGTAGAATCTACTTGGTAAAGTTCTGCAGTTAAATGTTATGCTGGGAGCAGTCCTCAACATTGCAGCATCCTCACCAGACACTAAGAACACTTCCACACCTTACCAGCTGTCTCCTTCCACCCAGATCTTGTCCCCCAGCGCTGGCAGCAGCTCCCCGGGCCGGCTGAGAGCTGTCCCTGGCAGGCAGCAGAGTCCCTGGGCCAGCACAGCGCCCTGGGCTGCAGGACCCTGCTCTGCACCACAGCCCTGGGCACCCCTGGCTGCTCTACACAAGAGATCATCAGAGAATGTACTCACACAGTCTGTAGGCATTGGGATGTTGCAGCTTGAGGAGATCACTGCAGGAGCTGCAGCTGCATTGTCCTGCAGCCAGAGGTTCCTGTGCCAAGGGCTGGCAGCGATTCTCCCCCAGTCCCTTCTCAGCTCCTTCCCAGCCCTGAGTGATTGAAGCTCTCTGTGCCTGTGTGCTGTGCCCGGGGTGGCTGCAGGCAGTGCCCCAGCCCTGCTGGGCTGGCAGAAAAGCTGCTCATCCAGACAAATGTGTTTTTAAGCTCTTCTTGGTTGCCATGAGGTGCCTCTGGATGATGAGCTCAACCCAGCTCATCAGCACAGACACAGCACAAGGACTTTAATGACCCTCTCAGGGCTTTGTGCTGAGGCCCTGAACATCAGTCCCTGAGAGGGAGCTGAAGAAACCTCTCCAGAACTCCAAGGCAGAAGCCAACTCCAAAGTTTCTGGAAGTTTTAATGGGTCCCACTGAGGGACACGACACAGAAAGTGTCCCCAGGCCCCAGGCAGAGCAGAGAACTGCAGGCAGTGATGACAGGTGGGGACAAAGAGAAGCCAAGGCTTGGTGCCCTGGGCCACAGCAGCCTCTGTGCCACCAAGGACACTGAGGAGACCCCTTGTCCTGAGGCCCTGGGGCCTCCTGGCACAGCCCCAGCAAGGCTGGGCACTGTCAGCCCCTTGTGCTGCCCTCAGCATCCCCCTGCCATGCCAGTGGCCTCCAGGATGTGCTGGAAGGAGTCCCTGGGGAAGGAGCCTTGGTCAGCAATGGCCCTGGGGGGCTCCTTCATGCTGCCAGGGACTGCAGGTTTTTCCAAGGACTTTGGGTTTGGCTTTTGCCTTGGAGTCTC
>JAJEOU010002416.1:0-29387 GCA_021534815.1 Acrocephalus arundinaceus
TGGTCCAGCTGTTCAAACCAGTGGGGCAGTGTTCTATCTCTCTCACCACCCACACTCCCTCCAGGGAGATTTCTTCTGTTAAATTGGCCAATTGATCTCACTGCATGACTGATCAAATTCAACATCCCATTGTGAGATGCTCCACCCAGGGGGAGGAGCCAGCATTCCTACCTGGATATAACCTGAGATTTAACACACCAGAAGCAGCCTGTTTCACTGGATTCCCAGAGGAACACCAGACCCATCTACACCACCACTGGACCTTCAGAGGAAAACTGCACCCTTCTACAGGATCATTGCTTCAACAAAACCACATCTGTGACTCCAGGAGGACTGCAGCCACGATTTGATTGCACTGCTACCAACACCCTGCCTAACCGGGTGTCAGGTTGTATTCTGACTCTGTCAGCATCTTTGGTTTTTTTACTACTACATTTTATTTAATTTTCCTACTAAAGAACTGTTTTTCCTATTTCCATATCTTTGCCTGAGAACCTGTTAATTTCAAAGTTACATTCAGAGGGAGGGGTTTATATTTTCCATTTCAAGAGAGTCTCCTGCCTTCCTCAGCAGACACCTCTCTTACGAACATAAGCTTGGCCCAGATATTTTGGGGGGTTTCTGGGCTGGGTTTTTTGGCGGGGGGATGTTTGGAGAATGAAGAACTCTAAAGCTGAGTGGAAAATGCCTCTTGAGGGGACATTGGGGGGGTCCCAGTTGTGGCTGCCAGCAGAGGCAGCCTGGAGGATCAGAGCCCTGTGTGCCCCAGGACCCCAAAGTGGGCAGCCCAGAGAGAGGGGAGGGCCACAATTCACTCAATATGCTCATCCCGTGTTTTACTGCAAACCAGGATTTCCCATTCCTGAAATCTTAGCTGGATGGAGAAGGAGGCTGAGTGGAAAGTAAAGATGCCCCAGGACAGCCAGGCAGGTAAGGAGGAAGTCACTGCCCCTTTCCCCGTCTCTCCTGCTCCATCTCCCAGCCCATCATGGCCCCCGGCTGCAGGACAACCCCGCTGCCAATGCCATCCTGCCAGGGAATCACAGGGGGGACCTTCTTGCCCTTCTCTGTGGCAAGGAGGCAAAACCCATCCTGTCCTTGTTCTTTCTCCCCCAGACAAAGAGCTGAGGATGGAGATCCAGAAGGACAAATCACCACAGAAGAATCCTCTGGAAAAGGCTGGTTTTAGCAGCTCCACTGTGGATGAATCCAACAGGGAGGAAAAGCCCCAGAGATCCCGCAGGAGGAGGGGCTCAAAACCCATTCCAGGCTTCTCTGAGGAGGAAACACCCACCCTTTGCCGGGAAGGTGGACAGGGCTTCAGCCAGGGCTTAGAGCTATTCCATGAGCAGCGTAGTGGTGGGGAGAAGCCCTACAAGTGCGTGGAGTGTGAAAAGGGCTTTAGCAAGAACTCCCTCCTGATCAGACACCAGCGGAGCCACACCGGGGAGAGGCCCTACAAGTGTTCCGAGTGTGGGAAGAGGTTTCAGACCAGCTCCAATCTCCTCCTGCACCAGCGCATTCACACAGAGGAGAGGCCCTTCCGCTGCCCTGACTGTGGGATGGGCTTCAAGCTCAACTCCATCTCATCACCCACAGGCTCATCCACACTGGGGAGAGGCCCTATGAGTGTGGGGAATGTGGGAAGAGCTTCAGCCAGAGATCCAACTTGATCCGCCACCAGAACATTCACGCTGAGGAAAGGCCATACAAGTGTGGGGAATGTGGGAAGGGCTTCAACCAGAGGTCCCAGCTGATCAGCCATCAGATGCTCCACACTGGGGAGAGGCCCTACGAGTGTTCCCAGTGTGGGAAGGGGTTTCAGACCAGCTCCAATCTCCTCCTGCATGAGCGCACCCACACAGAGGAGAGGCCCTTCCGCTGCCCTGACTGTGGGAAGGGCTTCAACCGCAACTCCACCCTCATCACCCACCGGCGCATCCACACTGGGGAGAGGCCCTACCAGTGTCCCCAGTGTGGGAAGAGCTTCTCCAGGAGATCTTCCTTGACCAAACACCAGCAAAGGCACCAGTAAGGGAAGTCCTGGAAGTGCCCTGTGGGAAGAGCTTTGTGTGCTGCTGCAACTTCATCCTACATCAGAGAACCCACATTGGGAAGAGCCCTACTGACCCACAGTTCCCTGTGATTCTTCCTGGGAAGACACGTGTCCCTTTCCCTGCCGCTGGAAATTATGTGAGATGAGATTTAAGGACATGAGAGTCTGGACATAGCATTGTCATTGTATTTGATTCCATGTCTGGTCATTGCAAGGCCAGGAAAGGAATTCTCTCACTCCCCAAGGCAAAGGGTGTCCTGTCCAGGCAGGAGGAAATACATAGCTGGGAAGAGCCAGTGGATGTTTTTGTAATTTTCCCTTTATATGGTTTGTCTTATCCCTTCTGATATCAATATTGTTTCTGTTCCTTTTTGTTCCTTATCTTGTCTCTGTTCCCAGTAAATTGTTCTTATCCCAGCCTGGGATCTTTGCCTTTTGTACTTTCAATGGGAGGCTGGATGGCAGCGAGCAGTGGCATGGTTTTAGTGGGAGCACAAAATTGGGGAATCCCATTCCCAAACCCCGGCCCATGGAAACCGAGCATCCAAGCTGGTGCCAGCCCTGGCTGCCCTGGAACAGCCTTGGGAGCGGGTCCCTGGCTGGGGCTGTGGGAACCTCTTCCCTCTGGTGCCCAGGGACAGGACTGGAGGGCAGGGCTGGAGCTGAGCCAGGGCAGGTTTGGGTTGGATGTAAGGAAAAGGTTTTTCCCCCAGAGGCTGCTGGGGCACTGACAGGCTCCCAGGGAAGGGTCCCAGCTCCAGGGCTCTGGGAGCTCCAGCAGCATTTGGACAGCGCTGCCAGGCACAGGCTGGCATTGTTGGGGTGTCCTGTGCAGGGCCAGGAGTTGGACTCGAGGATCCTGGAGACCTCCCAGGGCTTTCTGGGGATGCTAAAGAGCCCTGTGCTCAGAGGCAGTCACAGCCATTCCATGGGGACATCCCAGGGCACCTTGGGCTGCAAAGGCACCCATCTGTCACAGGCACTCACGGGGGCTCCATGGTGACATCCCAGGAGTCCCTAGCTGCCAAAGAGCTGGGATGTCCCAGACACTCCCAGGGGTTCCTGTCATGGGCAGAGTGGGAGCTTCAGGCAAAAGCTTGATTTCTTCATTGGAGAAATTCCAGTGGAGTCATGAGGTCGAGAAATGACACCCAACTGCCACCATGGATCCTCAAAACCCTCCAGGACACCCACACTTTTAAAATTTCATTTAACAGAGGAGACTGTGAGTGGCTGGATCCAATGCTAAAGCCAGATTTTGCACCTGACAGCATCGAGTGTCATTGCAATTGTACCTCGAACAGCCCTGGCACCGCTTTGTCCTCATGGTTGCCATGGCAGCCCAGGACAGCAACAGCTCTGCCTGCAAGTGGCCACGGAACCTGGCTGCAGAAATGGCTCCTGGGGCTGCTTTCTAAGGAACCTTGAACTGATCAGGGTTGCTGTGGCTCACAAACCCAGCAGTGGGCTCAGTGCAGTGTCCATGGCCACAGCCCCTTGCAATGGCCCAGGGCAGCTTGGGATGATGATCCAGCCTCACTCCTGGCCCAGGCCAGGCCTGCAGTGCCCTTCCCCACAGCCTGGCTGCACAGAAGCACTTCCAGGGCTCTCTGCAGTTCCCTTGCCCTCACTCTTGCCTCACTCACACACCTCCCAACAACCCAGCTGGAACTTTGAGCTGCAAGGAGTTCAAAGCTTGTCTGTCCTTCAGCAGTTGGTCTAATTCTGCCTTCAGCCAACTCTGGATTTGTGTTTATTGCAGAACCTCCTGTGTGTCTCAAACATTCCTTGCATGGTTCTGCCATGGGGAAGGGGAACCTCCTTGGTGGCACCTTTGGCTTGGCACACACTTGAGGAGATTGTCTGAAACTTAAGAGGTTTAGATTGCTAAAAAAGGAAGAAAGCTCATGTTTTGGCTGAGTGCAGCCAGTTCTCCAAGCAAAGCCAGGCCCAGGTGAGTGAGGACAGACAGGATGGGGTTGGGGGAGGTGAAGCAAGGTTGTCCGCACTGGGTGAAACATCAAGGCACAGCTTCTCTGACAAGCCAAACCTCCTTAGGAGAGTCCCTGGGTCAAAATACATCACTGAATGCTGCAAACACCTCTTCTCTAAAAAGAAAAATACAACCTTGAAAACAGTAATGTGGATTTCCTAGAACCTCTTTGAAATATTTCTCCATAACGTGAGAAAAAAAGACTTCCTAATGAACTGCAGCAGGCCAGAGAGAAATGAAGGCACAGCCATGGTTTGACAGGACTTTTTTGATCCAACTGAGCCCCATGGTGCATTTGGTGCTGAGTCATGGAAGCTCAGGGCCTGAGAGTAGATTGCACAAACCTTTCCAGGAGTCAAAGTCAGAGGAAACCCTCAAATTGTCTAAAGGTATTCATGGGTCCAACTGACCAATGCCCAACACAGGCTCCTCATGGAGTCCTTGGAGGAGAGAATTGGAGGCAAGGTCTGCAAAAAAACCTCTCAGAGATTCACTGGCAAAAAGAAGAACTTAAATTACCCCTGAGTACCTTGAAGCATGAATGAGCCCTACTGAGTGTTTTTACTGGCTAAAAATCTCAAGGGACTCATTAAAGGAGATTATTAGAGGCCATGATTGCACAAACCTCAGTCACTGTCAAAACCCTCTTTTTTTTACAAACTTTATGTACCCTGAAGTATAATGAGCCCCACTGAGTGTTGTTACTGACAAAGCCTCTCAAGGGACTCATTAAAGCAGAGAATTTGAGGCCAGAACTGCACAAACCTCTCAGAGACTCCAAGGCAAAAGCCAAACCCAAAGTCCTTGGAAAAACCTGCAGTCCCTGGCAGCATGAAGGAGCCCCCCAGGGCCATTGCTGACCAAGGCTCCTTCCCCAGGGACTCCTTCCAGCACATCCTGGAGGCCACTGGCATGGGAGGGGGATGCTGAGGGCAGCACAAGGGGCTGACAGTGCCCAGCCTTGCTGGGGCTGTGCCAGGAGGCCCCAGGGCCTCAGGACAAGGTGTCTCCTCAGTGTCCTTGGTGGCACAGAGGCTGCTGTGGCCCAGGGCACCAAGCCTTGGCTTCTCTTTGTCCCCACCTGTCATCACTGCCTGCAGTTCTCTGCTCTGCCTGGGGCCTGGGGACACTTTCTGCGTCGTGTCCCTCAGTGGGACCCATTAAAACTTCCAGAAACTTTGGATTTTGAATCTCACTTTGAGTTGTGGAGAAGTTTTTGATTACTCTCTGAGGGACTGAGTCTGACGCAAACAGAACCAAAGCCCTGAGAGGGTCATTAAAGTCCTTGTGCTGTGTCTGTGCTGTGAGCTGAGACACCTGGCACAGCGGCAGCTCCTGGCCACAAGAAGAGCTTAAAAACACATTTCTCTGGATGAGCAGCTTTTCTGCCAGCCCAGCAGGGCTGGGGCACTGCCTGCAGCCACCCCGGGCACAGCACACAGGCACAGAGAGCTTCAATCACTCAGGGCTGGGAAGGTGCTGAGAAGGGACTCGGGGAGAATCAACGCCAGCCCTTGGCACAGGAACCTCTGGCTGCAGGACAATGCAGCTGCAGCTCCTGCAGGGATCTCCTCAAGCTGCAACATCCCAATGCCTACAGACTGTGTGAGTACATTCTCTGATGATCTCTTGTGTAGAGCAGCCAGGGGTGCCCAGGGCTGTGGTGCAGAGCAGGGTCCTGCAGCCCAGGGCGCTGTGCTGGCCCAGGGACTCTGCTGCCTGCCAGGGACAGCTTTCAGCCAGCCCAGGGAGCTTCTGCCAGCACTGGGGGACAAGATCTGGGTGGAAGGAGACAGCTGGCAAGGTGTGGAAGTGTTCTCCCTTTTGGGGTGGGGAGGCTGCATTGTTGAGGACTGCTCCCACCATAACATTTAATTGCAGAACATTTCCAAGTAGATTTTGCAGGGAGCAAAGCAAGGCAGAGGCTGCATAAAAGTGAAAAAATCCTGCTTTTATAATGTACTGCTCTGCGTTGCAATGCATGGAAATTTCACACATATATTCACCGCTAAGTTCAGGTTGAGAAAAAAAAAATTCTCTCAGATCCTATTCAAAAAGGCAGTGACAGAAATGAGCACAGAGTCCTTTATAGGTACTTGTACTTTATAGGTACAGTGTTACTTTTCCAGCCTCCCTAGGGTTTCTCTGACATTGCCATCAGAGCCTGCAGAGCCAGAGCTGCCCCTGGGCAGTGCCTGATCTGGGAGGGGTCTGCAGGGCAGAGCTGAGCCCCCAGTGCTGGGCTGGGCTCTGACAGCACTGGCAGGGCCCATCCCTGGGCACAGGGAAGCAGCTGCAGGCAGGGACAGCTGCAGGCAGCAGAGCCCTGGGCAGGCAGTGGGGGGAAAGTGCCACCAAGCTGAGCTGGGGATATTGAAAGTCCTCTCCAAACTGAACTATTCCATGATTACTTTTTTTACAGATCCTAATGCCAAGACACTGCAAATGTCCAACAGCAGCTCCATCAGCCACTTCCTCCTGCTGGCATTGGCAGACACGCGGCAGCTGCAGCTCCTGCACTTCTGCCTCTTCCTGAGCATCTCCCTGGCTGCCCTCCTGGGCAACGGCCTCATCATCAGCGCCGTAGCCTGCGGCCACCTCCTGCACAGCCCCATGTTCTTCTTCCTGCTCAACCTGGCCCTCACCGACCTGGGCTGCATCTGCACCACTGTCCCCAAAGCCATGCACAATTCCCTCTGGGACACCAGCACCCTCTCCTATGCAGGATGTGCGGCTCAAGTATTTTTCTTTCTCTTCTTCATTGTAGCAGAGTTTTCCCTGCTGACCATCATGTGCTACGACCGCTACGTGTCCATCTGCAAACCCCTGCACTACGGGACCCTCCTGGGCAGCAGAGCTTGTGCCCACATGGCAGCAGCTGCCTGGGCTAGTGCCTTTCTCAATGCTCTCATGCAAACGGCCAATACATTTTCCCTGCCCCTGTGCCATGGCAATGCCCTGGGACAGTTCTTCTGTGAAATTCCACACATCCTCAAGCTCTCTTGCTCACACTCCAGCCTCAGGGAACTTGGGCTCATTGCACTTAGTGCCTGTTTAGGATTTGGCTGTTTTGTGTTCATGGTTTTCTCCTATGTGCAGATCTTCAGGGCTGTGCTGAGGATCCCCTCGGAGCAGGGACGGCACAAAGCCTTTTCCACCTGCCTCCCTCACCTGGCCGTGGTTTCCCTGTTCCTCAGCACTGCCATATTTTCCTACCTGAAGCCCACCTCAATCTCCTCCCAATCCCTGGATCTGGCCCTGTCAGTTCTGTACTCGGTGGTGCCTCCAGCCCTGAACCCCCTCATCTACAGCCTGAGGAACCAGGAGCTCAAGGTTGCACTGTGGAGACTGATGACTGGATGTGTTCAGGAACATTAAACTGCTGGCCAATTTCTGCAAATATCTTGTAATAAAAGTTCTCTTTGATACTTCTTGTGGTTTTCTGGAGTTTCATGTTCTTTTTTTTTATTCTTTTATCTTGTCAACATGGAAATGTAATTGTTTGTGCCCTTTTTCATTTTTTTTCTTTCCACCTTCCCCGTGGCCACAGACTGTGTCAATGAGGGGCTGCACTCTTGGTGGCTTTAAAGGAACTAAACAATCTCCCAGCCATCTTATCTGCAGAGATGACCGTTTTTGGTTTCCTCCTCTGCAGCTGCAGCAGCAATGTCTGTGTGCAGAGCTGGGGGCAGATCAGTGCTGGCACAGCAGCTGTGCCCAGCAGCAGCAGCAGCAGCCCTTGGTGTTGCCAGTGCTGCTGCCGTGGCCCTGCCCCGCTGCCCTGCTGGCCCTGGTGTTGCTGTAGGGCCTGAGTGCTCTCGGGGCCGGGCACAGTGCTGGGGGTGGCAGTGCCGGGGCTGCAGCAGGGACAGGCCATGGGCACTGCTGGGGCAGCGCTGACGCCTCAGGCCAGGGCCTGGGGGCTGCAGGCTCCTTGCCCAGGCTCTCTCCAGAACACTTTGCCCAGGCCAATGCTGAGCACAGAAAAGCCCCGGGAGCAGCCCCAGGCTGGCCGTGGGCAGGCTGGGGGCAAACCGCATGGCTGGGGCTCTGCAAGGTGCCTGGGGGAAACTGGGATACTACTGGGATCACAGTGGGAGAGCCTGGGCCTATGCTGTGGGAGACTGGGATCATACTGGCAGTAACTGGGACTGCACTGAGGGTGACTGGGAGTGGCTGTGAGCAACTGGAATCTTGCTGGAAGCAACTGAGGACAACTGGGAGTGACTGGGAACATGCTGGGAGAAACTGGGATACACCGGGAGAGACTGAAACCACAGTGGAGGAAAATGGGAGCAGCTGTTCCTGTGCTGGGGTCATACTGGGACCCTACTGGAACCAGACCGGGAGTGACTGGAAAGGTGCTGGCTGGGACTGGAACCATGCTGGAGGTGACTGGGAGCAACTGGGCTCAAACTGGGAGTTACAGGCAGTCACTCAGGGCATGACTGGAACAATACTGGGAGTATCTGGAAGTAACTGGGGTCATACTGGGGGTGACTGGAACCATACTGGGGGTGACTGGGTCCTACTGGGTTCATCCTGGGGGCCACTGGGATTACAATGGGTGTGAACAGATCCTGACTGGGGGTTACTGGGAGCTGCTGTTGGGAGGAAAATGTGGACACATTGGGAGTAACTGGGATCAACTGGAAGGGACTGGAACCATGCTGGCGGGGACTGAGACCACAACTGGGGAAACTGGGATCATACTGGGAGCAACTGGGGCCACACTTAAGGCAACTGCCAGAAACTGGGATCATGCTGGAGGCAAATGGAAGAAACTGGGAAAGACTGGGATCATTCTGAGGTAACTAGAACTTTACTGGGATATACTGGGATATACTGGCAGTGTCTGTTACCATACTGGGGAGCCTGGAACCATGTTGTGAACAGCTGGGACCATGCTGGGGAAAACTGGGAGTACATGTGACCATGCTGAGTGGGACTGGGACTATTCTAGGGACAAGTGGGATCATACTGGGAGGAACTGGGAACAACTGGAACTGTTCTGGCAGCAACAGGTATCATAGTGGGATCACAGTCGGAACAGCTGGGTTCATGCTTGTTGAGACTGGGGTCACACTGGGAGTGACTGGACTCCTACTGAGATAGACTGGGAGTGGCTGTGAGCAACTGGAATCACATTGAAAGAAACTGGGAGGAACTGGGAATGACTGGGAGCATCCTGGGGATGACTGGGATATACTGGGAGAGACTGGAGCTTGAGGATCATACTGGAGGGTACTGGGGTGATGATACTGGTATTTACCGGGAGAAACTGGGGTTACATTGGGGGACACTTAATAATACTGTGAGTGACTGGCATCCGACTGGGATTATAGTGAGTGTTAATGGACCCTGACTGGGGGTTACTGGGAGCTCCCAGGCCCCTGCTGAGAGCTTACTGGGGATACTCTGGGAGGAACTGGGAATAAATAGGAATGACAGGATGCATGCTGGTGACAACTGGGATGTACTGGCAGTGACTGGAATAAAACTGGGGGCAACTGCACCATGCTGAGGTAACTGGGTACAACTGGAAATCACTCTGAGAATGTTCAGGGAAACTGGAATATACGGAGGGTGTCTGAGATCATGCAGGTGGTGACCGGGACCACATTGGGACGCCTTAGGAATGTGCTGGGCGGAACTGGGGGACCGTGATGGGGGAAACTGGGGACAAGTGTGAGTGACTTGGGCCATGCTGGGAGAGACTGGCATCATACTGGGAATGACTGGGACTATGCTGGGGGCAACTGGGAGAACTGGGAACACACTGGATAATAGTGGGTGCAACTGGGAACAACTGGGACTATGCTGGAGGCAAACTGCATCATAATGGGGAATGACTGGGAGTGACTGGGCTCATACTGGGAGTGCTGAGGAAACTGGAACCACACGGACAGAGCAAGTGGGCTCATCCTGGGAGCAGCCACTTCCAGCACCAGGACCCCCAGTTCCCTCTGTGCCCTTGGCTGAGTGGGGGGCTCAGCCCAGGACCCCTCGTCATCCTGGGGGAGGGGACATGGTCCCCGTGTGCAGACCCAGGAGGAGTTTAAGGGGGTGGGTGGGTCGTGGGGGGACCCCCAGCAGTCTTGGGAGGGAGGGGAGAACAGGGAGACCCCCAGAATGGGTTTGGGGGGAACCAGATTGGAGCCTCCAGATGCCGAATCTGATGAGGAGAATGATGACGATTGCAGCGATGATGGACACAGCAACCACCAGGGTGAGATTCCACTGGATTCCAGCTTTGGGAAGCACAGGATGGTGAGGAGAGGAGGGGAGACCCCATCTTGCTGCTCCACATTCCCAAGCTCCCAATTCCCACGTTCCACATTCCCAGCCTCACTCCAGGAGAAGATCCTGGGCTCTGGCATTCCGGGATGCTCCACCCGGCACCGGTGCTGCTCCTGCTCCTCCGGCAGCGCCTCAATCCTGGCCCAGGTGTGGAAGGTGCTGTTGCTGCTGGGAACGATCCTGGATTTCATCTCCCTTCATCCAGCTGATCCTGATGGTGCTGGGGTAGAATCCGTACATGAACAGGACAACGTCAGGATCCCGTGTTCCACTTTTCCAGACACCTGGACATCAGGGGGTTCTGGAATGGGATAACTGTGGGATGCATCCATGGAATTCCATGGCAATGGGATGGGGGTGAGGTCTGCCCATGGAATTCCATGGGAATGACATGACAGTGTAATCCATCTATAGAAATCCCATGGGAATGGGAAAGCAGTGAGATCCATCCATGGAGGTCCCATGGCAATTCCCATGTTCCCAAATTTTGTCCTCCCAAATCCCACATTTCCAAATCCCACATTCCCATGGGAATTCTACCCTCCTCACCTTTACGCTTCAGTGCCTCTTACCCATATTTGACATATTTCAACAGACATTCCAGGCAGGTGTGCCCCAGGGGATTTGTTCATTCCTCAGCCTCCATCTCATCCTGTTCCCAGCGCCTCTTGGTGACCTGGGCAGCGCCTTCGGCCACCAGGAATCCCCTGGATCCCAGCTGGAAGGAGAGGAATTCCCACCTGTCAGAGCTGAGCCGATCGGATCCACGGATGCTCCCATGGGACAGGAGGTCACAGCCAGAAACCTCCTGCAGGTGTGGAGCCCTGGGGAGGGATTTGACCCACAGAGACCCACGGAATTGTGTCCCAGCCCCACGGAGCCACATTCCAGCCCTATGGAGCCCCAGAGTCTGATGGAGACCTACAGAGCCTCATCCCAGCCCCTTGGATCCGCATGGATGCACATCCCAGTGCCCCAGATCCCGGCCCAGCCCCACGGATCCCCACTGCAGTCGCACAGGTGCCATGGTAGCCCCACAGATCCCCCAGCCCCGGCTCCCCGCCCTGAGCCCCGCTCTGGCTGTGCTGCTCCTGCAGCATCTGCAGCTCCCTGCTGGCCCCGTGCCGGTGCCGCTCCTTGTGCCGGCTCTGGCCATCCCAATATCCCGGCTCGGCTCCGGCCGCCATCCCCGGAGGCTGCGGCTCCGCCCGGCCCCGCTGGCTGTGGCGGCGCTGGAAGGGGATCCCACCCAGGGACCCCATGGACAGGAACTGGGGGAACCCCAGGCCGGGCTCCAACAGCGCCACGGGCAGGGACCGCAGGGAGAGGAGAACTGGGGGGACATGGAGATTTGGGGTCTGGGGGGTCATGGGTGAATGAAAGGGGGAACAGGGAAAGCTGGGAGAGCAGGTAAGGAGGTTTGGGGGTTCCAGGGTTCAGAAAAGGGGATGGTAGGGGTGGGTAGATGTGGGATAGGTGGGCTTAAAAGGGTCCATTTAGTCAGGAAAGGGAGCTCCAAGGTTCCCTGGTGTCCTCGTTCCCATCAAAAGGTGGAAAAACCCAGGATGGCTGGGAATAGGGGTCCCAAGGATCCTCAGTGATATGGGAAGGATGGGCTGGGTGCTGGGAAAGGCAGGAGTAGGAGTCCTGGGCTCCCAGGGCCAAAGAAAATGGTGGGCCTGGGAGAGGTGGGGTGGCCAGGAAAAGGGTTTGGGGGTCCCAGTGACAGAAGTGGCTGCTCCCAGTATCAGCCCAGTTTCCCTCCCATGTGGTTCCAGTTTCCTCAGCACTCCCATTATGAGCCCAGTCACTGCCAGTCATTCCCCATTATGATGCAGTTTGCCCCCAGCATGGTCGAGGTTGCTCCCACTTTCATCCACTTGCTCCCAGTTGCCCCTTCTATAGTCCCAGTCACTCCCAGTATGATGCCAGTCTCTCCCAGCACGGTCCCAGTCGTGCCCAGTTGCCCACAGTGTAGACCAGTCACTCCAACCTGCTCACAGCAGTTCCCAGCATGGTCCCACTTCTCCCCAGTGTGCCAGTTTGAACACAAAACCAACAGGAGATCCCAAGTAAGAACTGTTCCATGACCCATTTCTCATAACTCTGGGGGATATCTTCTGTTAATGGGCCAGCTGTTCAAACCAGGTGGGGCAGTGTTCTTTATCTCTTCCACCACCCACACTCCCTCCAGGGAGATATCTTCTCTTAATGGGCCATTGAGTCTCACTGCATCACTGATCAAATTCCATCATCCCATTGTGAGATGCTCCACCCAGGGGAGGAGCCAAGCATTCCTACCTGGATATAACCTGAGATTTCACACACCAGAAGCAGCCTGTTTCCACTGGATTCCCAGAGGAACACCAGACCCATCTACACCAGCACTGGACCTTCAGGAGAATCTACACCCTTCTACAGGATCATTGCTTCAACAAAACCACATCTGTGACTCCAGGAGGACTTCAGGCACGATTTGATTGGACTGCTACCAACACCCTGCCTAATTGGGTGTCAGGTTGTATTCTGACTCTGTGAGTGTTTCTTTTTTTTACTACAGCATTTTTAGTTTAATTTTCATACTAAAGAACTGTTATTCCCATATCTTTGCATTAGATCCCGTTAATTTCAAAATTATAGGAGGGGGTTTATGTTTTCCATTTCAAGGGAGGCTCCTGCCTTCCTTAGCAGACACCTGTCTTTCCAAACCAAGACAGGGAGCTTGACCCAGATATCTTGGGAGGTCCCTGAGCTGAGGTTTTCTTTGGGGGGGGGGGGGGGGGGATTTTTTGAGAATAAAGATCTCCACCGTTTAGTGGAAAATGCCCCTTGGGGGGACATTGGGGGGTCCCAGTGGCAGCTGCCAGCAGAGGCAGCCTGGAGGAGCAGAGCCCTGTGTCCCCCAGGACCCCAAAGTAGGGAGCCCATAGAGGGGGGAGCACCATGATTTGTGGGACCCTCAACAGCCTGGAGAGGGGCAGGGGGTGAATCCTTGGACCCCCTGCACCCTTAAGCCGAGAATAAGGGGAGAAGGGACCCCAGGAACACCAAAATTCCCCAGCATCCTTAAGTTGAGAGGTTGAAAAGAGGAACTTTTTGTATTCCTGGGACTCCCAGCAGCCTGGAGAGGGCAGGGACCAAGTAGATGGCGGACACTCAATACAGGCGTCATGCCCAGCAGCTGGGACGGGGGGGACTCCTGAACACCAAAGGGGAGACACCAGGGATAGGGAATTCCTTGGAGGCATTTGCAGGGCTCAGTCTTGGTGTTTGGGAGGTTTATATGGGCACCAGATGTCTGGTGGCTTCTAGAGATGGACTTGGGCAGAGGAACATTTAAACTCAATGTGCCTATCCCTTGTTTTTCCCCAAACCAGGATTTCCCATTCCCAAACCTTGAACAGATGGAGAAAGAGACTGCAATGAAGAGGAAGATGCCCTGGGACAGCCAGGCAGGTGAGGAGGAAGTCACTGCCCCTTTCCCCCTCTCTCCTACCCCATCTCCCAGCCCAGCATGGCCCTCAGCTGCAGGACAACCCCGCTGCCAATGCTGTCCTGCCAAGGATTCACTGGGAGGATCTCCTTCCCCTTCCCTCTTGCACAGAGGAAATTCCATCCTCTCCTTGTCCTTCCTCCCCCAGACAAGGAGCTGATGATGCGGACAAGAGAGGAAAAATCCCCAGAGCAGAACGTCATGGAAGAGGCCGTTTTGAGTGGCTCCCTGGCACAGGAATCCAACAGGGAAGAACAACACCAGAGATCCCACAGGAGGAGGGGCTCCAAATCCATCCCAGGCTTCTCTGACGAGGTAGGACCCACCCTGTGCCAGGAACAAGGCCAGAGATTGAGCCAGAGCTCAGAGCTGCTGGCCCATGGGCAGCTTCATGAGAGGGAGCAGTCCTATGAGTGCTTGGAGTGTGAGAAGAGCTTTTGCAAGAACTCCAGCCTGATCCGCCACCAGAGGATTCACACTGGGGAACGGCCCTACGTGTGTGGGGAATGTGGGAAGGGCAGCACAGACAGCTCCAGCCTGATTGTCCACCTCAGGACCCACACTGGGGAGAGGCCCTATGAGTGTGGGGAATGTGGGAAGACCTTCAGCCAGCGCTCCAGCCTGATCCGCCACCAGAGCATCCATATTGAGGAAAGGCCGTACAAATGTGGGGAATGCAGGAAGGGCTTCAACCAGAGGTCCCACCTGATCACCCACCAGATGATCCACACTGGAGAGAGGCCCTATGGATGTCCCCACTGTGGGAAGAGGTTTCAGACCAGCTCCAATCTCCTCCTTCATGAGCGCATTCACACAGAGGAGAGGCCCTTCCGCTGCCCTGACTGCGGGAAGGGCTTCAAGCAGAACTTCACCCTCATCACCCACCGGCGCATCCACAGTGGGGAGAGGCCCTATGAGTGTCCCCAGTGTGGGAAGAGCTTCACCCAGAGCTCTGCCTTGACCAGACACCAACGGAGTCACCAGTAAGGGAAGCCCTCAGAGTGCCCTGACTGTGGGAAGAGCTTCATGCCTGTTTCTAACCTCATCCGCCATCAGAAGATGCACATTGGGAAGAGCCCTGCTGAGCCACAGTTCCCTGTAATTCATTTTTGGAGGACATTTGTCCCTCTCCCTGTGTCTGGCAATGATGTGAGGTGGGATTTAAGGATGTGAGGGTCTGGCCATGGCCCCATCATTGTATTTTATCCCACCTCAGGTCATTACCAGGGCTAGAAAAGGGACTCTATCTCTCCCCCAAGGTGAAGGGTGTCCTTTCCAGGAAGGATGGGACGAGCCAGTTGATGTTATTGTAGTTTTCCCTTTATATTGTTAGTTTTATCTTGTTAGTTATCAATACTGTTTCTGTTCCTTTTTGTTCCTTATCTTGTTTCTGTTCCAAATAAATTGTTCTTATCGCAGCCTGGGATCTTTGCCTTTTGTACTTTCAGTGGGAGGCTGGATGGCAGTGAGCAGTGACACGGTTTTTGTGGGAGCACAAAATTGGCGAATCTCATTCCCTAACGCTGGCCCATGGAAACCGAGCATCCCAGCTGGTGCCAGCCCTGGCTGCCCTGGAACAGCCTTAGGAGTGCGTCCCTGGCTGGGGCTGTGGGAACCTCTTCCCTCTGGTGCCCAGGGACAGGACTGGAGGGAAGGGCTGGAGCTGAGTCGGGGCTGGTTTGGGTTGGATCTGAGGAAAAGGTTTTTCCCCCAGAGGCTGCTGGGGCACTGAACAGGCGCCCAGGGAAGGGTCCCAGCTCCAGGGCTCTGGGAGCTCCAGCAGCATTTGGACAGCGCTGCCAGGCCCCGGCTGGCATTGTTGGGGTGTCCTGTGCAGGGCCAGGAGTTGGACTCGAGGATCCTGGAGACCTCCCAGGGCTTTCTGGGGATGCTGAAGAGCCCTGTGCTCAGAGGCAGTCACAGCCATTCCATGGGGACATCCCAGGGCACCTTGGGCTGCAAAGGCACCCATCTGTCACAGGCACTCACGGGGGCTCCACGGTGACATCCCAGCAGTCCCCAGGCTGCCAAAGAGCCGGGATGTCCCAGACACTCCCAGGGGTTCCTGTCATGGGCAGAGTGGGAGCTTCAGGCAAAAGCTTCATTTCTTCATTGGAGAAACTGTTGCTGAATTATGGGGTGGAGAAATGACACCCAACAACCACCATGATCCTCAAATTCCTCCCAGAAAATCTAGACTTTACAAATTCTATCTAAGACAGGAGAGTGGGTGTAGATGGATCCAATCCTAGCCCCAGGTTTATGTGTAAAAGATTGCACAAGTGTAATTGAACTGTAATGCAAATTGTCCCACAGGATTAACAATGAAATACCAGATATGTTCTTATAAATATAAAAATGATTGATTCTGATCATGATTAGACAGAAAGACTTAATTACACTACAGAGTAAATTAAAAAAGTTATTTACTTCACAGTATAGGAGATATACAATTATTTGAACATAGTGCTCTAGGAAGCAATTTTCAAGTAAGCAGGGCCTTGCTGGAGTTGTTTCAGCCAGTTCCAGGCAGAGCCTCCTGCTCCAGCAGGAACTGCCTTTCCTGTGCCAGGAACAGGGCAGATCCCACTGCAGGAAAAGCCCCAGGCCAGCCCCAAGACAGTGAAGGCCTCGGGCACAAGTGCAGAGTGCTGTGCTTACAGCTGTGCCAGGGAGAGCCAGAGGCACCAAAGGCACCTTGGCAGCAGCAGCTGCTCCCAGGCCATGGCCACAAGCCTCCCTTGGCAGCCCGGCCTGGTGGCCAGCACTGCAGAGCTGCTGCTGCTGCTTCAGGGCTCCTTTCTGCCTGGGCTCTGCCCCAGCCCACAGAGTGTGACCTCAGCCCTGAGCCTGGCACAGCCGCTGCGCCTGAGCCCTGCAAAGCCTCAAGGTCACCTGGGCCAGCCTGGCTCTGTCAGCCCCTGGGGAAGGCAGGGCCAGCAAAGGCCAGAGAAGGGGCTGCCTTTGCCTGCTGCATGTGGGCTCCAGCAGAGACAAGGAGGAGTCAAGGCAGTGCATGGAGTCCAGGGAGCAGCCCCTTCTCCCCATGCAATCCTGGAATGGTTTGCATGGGAAGAGCTCTGCAGTGCTCATCTCATCCAAACCCCTGCCATGAGCAGGGACATCTTTGAGCAGCTCAGGTTGTTGAGAGCCCTGTCCCAGCTGGACTGGAATGTTTCCAGGGATGGGGCATTGACCACCTCCCTGGGAACCTGTCCTGCTGGATCACCAACCTCACCAGCAAAAATTTCCTCCTTGTCTCTCCTTATCTGAACCTCCCTTCCTTTAGTTCCAAACCACCACCCTCTGTCCTATTGGGACAGGCCCTACTAAAACCTTTGCCCACCCTTGCATTTCCCAGGAGCCGGGTTTCCATGGCAATTGCCATGCCAGGTGACCCAGGGGTGGTGTCCCAGTGAGGGCTGCCATGGAAACAGTGCCCAGCCCTGCCCCTTTCTGTCTGCCTGAGCTGGCCTTTGGCCCTGGCAGTGGCGTTTGCTGCTTGTTCTGTGGGGCCTGAGCAGCCAGCGCGGCACAGGGCAGGTGGCCATGGCACAAGCCCCCAGCAAGGGATCCCCTCTGCCTCTGGGCACTGACACCAGCCCTGAGCAAGGCACTGCCACACTGGGCTCAGTGCAGTGTCCATGGCCACAGCCCCTTGCAATGGCCCAGGGCAGCTTGGCATGATGATCCAGCCTCACTCCTGGCCCAGGCCAGGCCTGCAGTGCCCTTCCCCACAGCCTGGCTGCACAGAAGCACTTCCAGGGCTCTCTGCATTTTCCTTGCCCTCACTCTTGCCTCACTCACACACCTCCCAAGAACCCAGCTGGAGCTTTGAGTTGCAAGGAGTTCAAAGCTTGTCTGTCCTTCAGCAGTTGGTCTGATTCTGCCTTCAGCCAACTCTGGATTTGTGTTTATGGTAGAACTTCCTGTGTGTCTCAAACATTTCTTGCATGGTTCTGCCGTGGGGAAGGGGAATCTCCTTGGTGGCACCTTGGACTTGACACAATCGTTAGGAGATTTTCTGAAACTCAGGAGTTTTAGATTGCTAAAAAAAGGAAGAAAGCTCCTGTTTTGTCTGAGTGCAGCCAGTTCTCCAAGCAAAGCAGGTCCCAGGTGAGTGAGGGGAGACAGGATAGGACTGGGGAATGTGGAGCAAGGTTGTCCACACAAGGTCAGACCTCAAGGCACAGCTTCTCTGAGCAGGCCAGACCTCCTGAGCAGAGATTCTGGATCAATATCAATCACTGAATGCTGCAATCACCTCTGCTCTAAAGAGAAAAATACACCTTGGAAATAGGAATACGGATTTCTTAGAAGTTCTTTGAAATACTTCTCCACAACCTTAGGAGAAACGGCTTCTTTATGAACTGCACCACACCAGATGGACATTAAGGCACAGCCACGGTTTGTCAGGACTTGCTTGATCCCAATGAGCCCCAGGGTGCATTTGGTGCTGAGCCCAGGAACCTCAGGACCTGAGAGGAGATTGCACAAACCTTTCTAGTAGTCAAAGTCAGAGAAAAAACCAAAGTGTCTTGAGGCAATTATGGGTCCCACTATGGTCAATCCCCAACACAGGCTCCTCATGAGGTCTGTAGAGGAGAGAACTGGAGGCCAGGATTGCATAAAAGCCTCTCAGAGACTCAGTGTGGGATGGAAAATCCAAAGGAAAATCCAAAGTATCTTAAAAATCTTGAGTATCTCAAAGCATTACTGAGACCCACTGTCTGTCAGTGCAAAGCTCTCAAGGGACTAATTATAGAGGATAATTGGAGGCCAGGATTGCACAAAAACTTTTCAGAGACTCAGTGGCAAAAAGAAGTACTTAAACTAACCCTGAGTACCTTGAAGTATTAATAAACCCCACTGAGTATTTTTACTAGTTAAGAATCCCAAGGGACTCGTTAAAGCAGATAATTGGGGCCATGATTGCACAAACTCTAAGGATCAGTGTCAAAAAAAATTCTGTAATAAACTTTGAGTACCCTAAAGTATGAATGAGCCCCACTGAGTGTTGTTACAGACAAGGCCTCTCAAGGGACTCATTAAAGCAGAGATTTGGAGACCAGGATTGCACAAACCTCTCAGAGAATCCAAGGCAAAAGCCAAACCCAAAGTCCTTGGAAAAACCTGCAGTCCCTGGCAGCATGAAGGAGACCCCCAGGGCCATTGCTGACCAAGGCTCCTTCCCCAGGGACTCCTTCCAGCACATCCTGGAGGCCACTGGCATGGGAGGGGGATGCTGAGGGCAGGACAAGGGGCTGACAGTGCCCAGCCTTGCTGGGGCTGTGCCAGGAGGCCCCAGGGCCTCAGGACAAGGTGTCTCCTCAGTGTCCTTGGTGGCACAGAGGCTGCTGTGGCCCAGGGCACCAAGACTTGGCTTCTCTTTGTCCCCACCTGTCATCACTGCCTGCAGTTCTCTGCTCTGCCTGGGGCCTGGGGACACTTTCTGTGTCATGTCCCTCAGTGGGACCCATTAAAACTTCCAGAAACTTTGGAGTTGGCTTCTGACTTGGAGTTCTGGAGAGGTTTCTTCATCTCCCTCTCAGGGACTGATGTTCAGGGCCTCAGCACAAAGCCCCGAGAGGGTCATTAAAGTCCTTGTGCTGTGTCTGTGCTGCTGAGCTGGGCTGAGCTCATCATCCAGAGGAGATCCTGGTAACCAAGAAGAGCTTAAAAACACATTTCTCTGGATGAGCAGCTTTTCTGCCAGCCCAGCAGGGCTGGGGCACTGCCTGCAGCCACCCCGGGCACAGCACACAGGCACACAGGGCTTCAGCTCAGCCTGGGCTGGCAGCACAGAGCAGAGCTCACTCAGGGCTCACTGCAGGAGAAATCCTCCCAGGCTTGCAAACAGTCACTCTCTGGCTGGGGGAAGAGAAGCTGCAGCTCCTGCAGGGATCTCCTGAAGCTGCCACATCCCACACCTTGGAGCACCTTCCAGGAGCACTGTGGGAGCTGCTGCAGGGCAGGGATGTGGCCCTAGGGCAGGGCTGGGTTTCCCTGCTGCCCCAGCCCAGGCCCAGCACAAGGCAGCTCCCTGGGGCCAGGCTCTGCTGCAGGGCTGAGCAGCCGGGGCTGCAGCCAGGGGTGCCCAGGGCTGTGGTGCAGAGCAGGGTCCTGCAGCCCAGGGCGCTGTGCTGGCCCAGGGACTCTGCTGCCTGCCAGGGACAGCTCTCAGCCGGCCCGGGGAGCTGCTGCCAGTGCTGGGGAGAAGCTGTGGGGGGAAGGATCCACCCTGAGCAGGGCAGCTGCTGCTGCTGCTGCTGCTGCTGCTGAGAGGGGCTGTGTGGGGCAGGGCTTTTCCCAGCTCCACACCAGCCTGGGCACAGCTGCAGAGGACACTTGTCAAAAGAAGGTAAGCCTGGCATTGCTGTAAAGATCAGGAGCTTTCCTGAGAGTGTTTTCAATTTCCTGTTTGAAGAAGGATGGGAAAGTTGGGGTGATGACAAGAAGATTTCTGCTTTTTATATATATTTTCATATATTTGTAGCTCTTTTAACTACTATTATATAGTTAAAAATCTGTAATTCTTATTAACTCTATTCAACTACTATTACATACTTATATAACTATAATCCTTAATAAACTCTAGTACGTTTCCTGCCCTTTCTCTTATATATTAGAACAATAAGCTTCTAAATACATTCCTGAAATACTGTATTTCCTTATAACCACAAAGAGGGCTTACAAGAAGAACATTGTGGTTTTTTTAACCAGAGTGAGCAGTCATAAAATAAGTGGGGCAATAACGCCCTTGGGCAAACTACAGTGGGGTGACTCAGGGGTGTGTAACTGGGGAAACTGAATCTCCTTTTGGATGTTCCTGTTAAATATCCTAATAATTCAGCTTTCAACAATTGTTGAAATCAGGGGCTGGGTGTGCCTCATCCCCACAGGGACACCTGCAAGCTTCCAAAAAAAGTCTGGTTTATGCATCATTTTTCTAAACCTGTTACAAGGTGATTTTTTTCTCTTTTTATCAAAGGAAACAGGAGGATGAGGGAAGTAGAAGAGGAATTGTAATCACAGAAAATTCTGAGTTGAAAGGAACACAAAGGATCATCAAAGTAATGTGTCAACATTTACAGAGGCTCTCTGCCAGCTGTCTCTGCCCTGCCCTCCCAGGCACAGCACCACCACATCTGCTCTTGTTGCTGCACTGCCCTGATCCTGTCCCTGTCATCTGGTGCTCTCAGGGAGGCTCTGGCCTTTGCAGCAGCTGAGTCAGGCACTGCCCTTGGCATTCCTGCCAGGCAGCTGTGGCCATGGCAATGGGGTGTCCAAGCTTCCCTGGGACCTGTGGGGCTGTGGGCAAAGCAGTCCATGGGAAAGGGGAATGAGCTGAGCCCCCTCCCTGAGATCCCATCATGGGCACACCAGGGATCTCCTTGCTGTGTCCTTCCCACCTCTGAGCTGCCCTCCTGGCTGCAAATCTGTGCCAGAGCCCCTGGGAGTTCCCGGAATGTGCCTCGGGGAAGTGCAGAGATGCCAGAGCTGAGGAAATGCTGCTGGGTTTGCCAAGGGAGCCGGGAGTGTCCTTGGCAGAAGGGGGTGCTGAGACCTTGCCCAGAGCCCTTTGGGGAGGGGGAGACATTGAGGGATCCTGTGCTCTGGGCAGGGTCTGGTTTATCCCAGGGTGACAGGGAGTGTGATTGTGCTCTGATTGCAGCCAAAGCTGCAAACCCAGGGCAGTTGGGAACAAGCCCATCCAGCCCCTCACCTTCCCTGAGCCACAGGGAATCCTTTGCCTCTCACATCCCTCAGTGGGAAACTCTGAGTGCAGCAGGAATTCTGGGGATTCCTGACCGCTGAGAAAAAGGAATGATTTGTAGGTATAATAAAATCGTAAAACCAACCCATGGCATCTATTTCTGTTAGTCTTTGAATTACAGATACTACCAAGTTTTTCTGCTTTAGGAGGTATGTGATTGAAAAATCCTGAATGTTTATCTTTGTCCCTCTGCCACATGGCCACAAACCCAGGGCAGCAGGGCAGGGATGGCTCCTGGAGAGCCCCCACACACAGGCCTGGCTGCTCCTGGCACACTCAGACAGCACAACTGGAGCTCAGGCAGGGACCTGGGGGAAGGTTTTCCCAGAGAGGAACAAGGTTGGGTGAGTCACAGCGGGACAGTCTACAGAAAATGGCCCAGGTTTGGCTCAGAGCAGCCTCTGCTGACTTGTCCCTGTCCTTTCTCCATGAACAGGTGCCCATGGCCAGTCAGAGCAAATGTCCAACAGCAGCTCCATCAGCCACTTCCTCCTGCTGGCATTGGCAGACACGCGGCAGCTGCAGCTCCTGCACTTCTGCCTCTTCCTGGGCATCTCCCTGGCTGCCCTCCTGGGCAACGGCCTCATCATCAGCGCCGTAGCCTGCGGCCACCTCCTGCACAGCCCCATGTTCTTCTTCCTGCTCAACCTGGCCCTCACCGACCTGGGCTCCATCTGCACCACTGTCCCCAAAGCCATGCACAATTCCCTCTGGGATACCAGGACCATCTCCTATGCAGGATGTGTAGTTCAAGTCTTTTTCTTTTCTTTCTTTAGCACATCAGACCTTACCATCCTGACTGTCATGTGCTACGACCGCTACGTGTCCATCTGCAAACCCCTGCACTACGGGACCCTCCTGAGCAGCAGAGCTTGTGCCCACATGGCAGCAGCTGCCTGGGCCAGTGCCTTTCTCTATTCACTGCTGCACACAGCCAATACATTTTCCCTTCCCTTGTGCCACGGCAATGCCCTGGGTCAGTTCTTCTGTGAAGTGCCCCAGATACTAAAGCTCTCCTGCTCACACTCCTACCTCAGGGAATTGGGTCTTCTTGCTGTTAGTGCCTGTTTAGTACTTGGTTGTTTTGTTTTCATTGTTTTCTCCTATATGCAGATCTTCAGGGCCGTTCTGAGGATCCCCTCTGAGCAGGGACGGCACAAAGCCTTTTCCACCTGCCTCCCTCACCTTGCTGTGGTCTCTCTGTTCCTCTGCACTGTAATGTTTGCCTACCTGAAGCCCCCCTCCATGTCCTCCCCAACTCTGGATCTGGCCCTGTCAGTTCTGTACTCAGTGGTTCCTCCAGTCCTGAACCCCCTCATCTACAGCCTGAGGAACCAGGAGCTCAAGGCTGCAGTGTGGAGACTGATGACTGGATGGTTTAATGAACATTAAAATACCAATTTCTGCAAATAACTTCTAAGAAAAGTCATCTGTGATATTGCTTGCTGGTTTCATTTTGGAGGTTCTTTTTCTCTGTTTTACTTTTTTGATCTTGGCCACAAAGAAATGTCATTGTGCCATTTCTCATTTTGTTTCTCTCCACCTTCACTGTGGCTATCAACTCTGTCAATGAGGGGCCGCACTCTTGGTGGCTTTAAAGGCACTCAAGGATCTCAGAGCCAAGTTTCTGCAGGGATCCCCCTTTGGTTCCTTCTCTGCAGCTGCAGCAGCAATGTCTGTGTGCAGAGCTGGGGGCAGATCAGTGCTGGCACAGCAGCTGTGCCCAGCAGCAGCAGCAGCAGCCCTTGGTGTTGCCAGTGCTGCTGCCGTGGCCCTGCCCCGCTGCCCTGCTGGCCCTGGTGTTGCTGTAGGGCCTGAGTGCTCTCGGGGCCGGGCACAGTGCTGGGGGTGGCAGTGCCGGGGCTGCAGCAGGGACAGGCCATGGGCACTGCTGGGGCAGCGCTGACGCCTCAAGCCAGGGCCTGGGGGCTGCAGGCTCCTTGCCCAGGCTTCTCCAGAACACTTTGCCCAGGCCAATGCTGAGCACAGAAAAGCCCCGGGAGCAGCCCCAGGCTGGCCGTGGGCAGGCTGGGGGCAAACAGCATGGCTGGGGCTCTGCAAGGTGCCTGGGGGCAACTGGGATCCTACTGGGATCACAATGGGAGAGGCTGGGCCCATGCCGGAGGAGACTGGGATCATACTGGATCATACTGGCAGAAACTGGGACTGCACTGTGGGTGACTGGGAGTGTCTTTGAGCAACTGGAATCAGGCTGGAAGCAACTGAGGACAACTGGGAGTGACTGGGAACATGCTGGGAGCAACTGGGATACACTGGGAGAGACTGAAACCACAGTGGGGGTAAATGGGAGCAGCTGTGCCCATGCTGGGCTCATACTGGGATCCTATTGGAACCAGACTGGGAATGACTGGAAAGATGCTGGCTGTGACTGGAACCATGCTGGAGGTGACTGGGAGCAACTGGGCTCAAACTGGGAGTGACAGGCAGTCACTCAGGGCATGATTGGAATAATACTGGGAGTATCTGGGAATGACTTTAACAATACTGGGGTTAACTGAAACCATACTGGGCTTGACTGGGTCCTACTGGGTTCATCCTGGGAGCCACTGGGATTACAATGGGTGTGAACAGATCCTGACTGGGGGTTACTGGGAGCTACTGTTGGGAGGAAAATGTGGACACACTGGGAGCAACTGGGATCAACTGGAAGGGACTGGGACCATGCTGAGGGGACTGAGACCACAAGTGGGGAATTACAATCATACTGGGAGCAACTGGGGCCACACTTGGGGAAACTGCCAGAAACTGGGATCATGCTGGAGTTGACTGGGAGTAACTGGGAAAGACTGGCATCATTCTGAGGTAACCAGAACCTTACTGGGATATACTGGCAGTGTCTGTAACCATACTGGGGAGACTGGATCCACATTGGGAACAGCTGGGACCATGCTGGGGAAAACTGGGAGTGCATGTGACCATGCTGAGAGGGACTGGGACTATTCTAGGGACAACTGGGATCATACTGGGAGGAACTGGGAACAACTGGAACTATTCTGGCAGCAACTGGGTTCATGCTGGCATCACAGTGTGAGCAGCTGAGTTCATTCTGGGTGAGACTGGGGTCACACAGAGGGTGACTGGACTCCTACTGGGATTGACTGGGAGTGGCTGTAAGCAACTGGAATCACACTGAAAGCAACTGGGAGGAACTGGGAGTGACTGAGAGCGTGCTGGGGGTGACTGCGATATACTGGGAGAGACTGGGAGCCATGAGAATCATACTGGAGGGTAGTGGGTTCATAGTGGTATTTACAGGGAGCAACTGGGGTAACACTGGGGGCCACTGGAATCATACTGGGAGTGACTGGCATCATACTGGGATTATAGTGGGTGTTAATGGACCCTGAGTGTTGGTCCCTGGGAGCTACCAGACCCATGCTGAGAGCCTACTGGGGATACAGTGGGAGCAACTGGGAATAAATAGGAATGACAGGATGTATGCTGGTGACAACTGGGATGTACTGCCAGTGACTGGGATAAAACTGGGGGCAACTGCACCATGCTGAGGTAATTTGGTATAACTAGAAATCACTCTGAGGATGTTCAGGGCAACTGGGATATACTGGCAGTGTCTGAGATCATGCAGGTGGTGACTGGGACCACACTGGGAGCCACTGGGAAATAGCTGGGGTAACTGGAACCATGCTGGGGGAAACTGGGGAGAAGTGTCAGTGACTGGGGCCTTGCTGGGACAGACTGACATCATACTGGGAATGACTGGGACTATATTGGGGGAACTGGGAGAACTGGGAGCACACTGGATAATAGTGGGTGCAAATGGGAACAACTGGGACAGTGCTGGGGGCAATTTGCATCATAATGGGGAATGACTGGGAGTGACTGGGCTCATACTGGGAGCAAGATGGATCCTCAAGGGAGTGAGGGGAAGTGACCAGGATCACTCTGGGAGTGACTGGGCTCATACTGGGAGTGATGAGGAAACTGGAACCACACGGACAGAGCAAGTGGGCTCATCCTGGGAGCAGCCACTTTCAGCACCAGGACCCCCAGTTCCCTCCACACCCTGGGCTGAGTGGGGGGCTCAGCCCAGGACCCCTCGTCATCCTGGGGGAGGGGACATGGTCCCCGTGTGCAGACCCAGGAGGAGTTTAGGGGGGTAGGTGGGTCGTGGAGGGACCCCAGCAGTCTTGGGAGGGAGAGGAGAACAGGGAGACCCCCAGGATGGGTTTGGGGGAACCGGATTGGAGCCTTCAGATGCCGAATCTGATGAGGAGAATGATGACGATGGCAGCGATGATGGACACAGCAACCACCAGGGTGAGATTCCCACTGGGATCCAGCTCTGGGAAGCACAGGATGGTGAGGAGAGGAGGGGAACTCCCATCCTGCTGCTCCACATTCCCAAATTCCCAATTCCCACATTCCACATTCCCAGCCTCACCCCAGGAGAAGATCCTGGGTTCTGGCATTCCAGGATGCTCCACCTGGCACCGGTGCTGCTCCCGCTCCTTTGGCAGCGCCTCAATCCTGGCCCAGGTGTGGAAGGTGCTGTTGCTGCTGGGAACCATCCCAGATTTCATCCCCCTTCATCCAGCTGATCCCGATGGTGCTGGGGTAGAATCCGTACGTAAGCAGGACAAGGTCAGGATCCCGTGTTCCACTTTTCCAGACACATGGACATCATGGGGTTCTGGAATGGGATAACTGTGAGATGCATCCATGGAATTCCATGGCAATGGGACAGGGGTGAGATCTGCTCATGAAATTCCATGGGAATGGAATAGCAGTGAGATCCATCTACAGAATTCCCATGGGAATGGGACAGCAGGGGGATCCATCCATGCAGGTCCCATGGGAATTCCCATGTTCCCAAGTTTTGCCCTCCCAAATCCCACATTTCCAAATCCCACATTCCCATGGGAATTCTACCCTCCCCACCTTGATGCTCCAGTGCCTCCCACCCATATCTGACATATTTCCAGAGACATTCCAGGCAGGTGTGCCCCAGGGAATTTATGAATTCCTCAGCCTCGATCTCATCCTGTTTCCAGCACCTCTTGGTGACCTGGGCAGCGCTGTCGGCCACCACGAATCCGCCTAATCCCAGCTGGAAGGAGAGGAATTCCCACCCATCAGAGCCGAGCCGATCGGATCCATGGACAGTCCTGTGGGACAGGAGGTCACAGCTGGAAACCTCCTGCAGGTGTGGAGACCTGGGGAGGGACTGGACCCACAGAGACCCACGGAATTGTGTCCCAGCCCCACGGAGCCACATTCCAGCCCTATGGAGCCCCAGAGTCTGATGGAGACCCACAGATCTGCATCCTGTCTCGGGTAGGAGCCCCAAACAACGACGGGTCCTGGGCTGAACCCCCCACTTAGGGAGGCTCTCAGGGCTTGGGGGTCCTGGGGTGAACTGGGGAACCCTCAGTGAGTCCCAGATCCCCCTGTGCCCCCTCTCCCACCCCTTTCCCATTATTCCTCCCAAAACCTCCACTGCCCCAGCTTGGTTTGGGAGTCACCCAGCCCTCACTCATCTTGTCCCAGCAGAGAGGAGGAGGAGGGACAGAGTCAGAGGAGGAGCAGAAGGAGGAGGAGCTGGAGGAGGCCCCATGTGCTTTCACAGCTGGCTCTATCTGCAGCTCCTTCAGAGATCTTGCAGATCTGAGACCATTGCCCCCATCCCGCAGGTGCCCAGGGAGGGGGAGCTCACCCCAAATATCCCGGGGGTCCCTGCCTTTGGGTTTTTATGGGGTGGATGTTTGGACCTTGCAGGGCTCCAAAGCCGAGCTGCAGATGCCCCTCAAGGGGATATCGGGGGGTCCCTGGGAGGTGTTTTTGGGGGGTCCCAGTGGCAGCAGAGCCCTGATGGGGTGCAGGGTCATGCGGGTCCCCCCAGGGTGGGGGTTGGGCTTCCTGGGCTGGGCCCTCCGAGCTTTGCCGGGGCCACGTGGAGACCGCATGGGACCGGCGGGGATGGGGGGACAGCGAGTTTGGGGAGCCCCAGGAGAGCCGCGGCTTCCCTGAGCGGGACCCCCAAGAGAGGAGACCCCCAGAACCCCAGAGCGGGGACCCTGAGAGGGGAGGACACCTGGTATTGCCGGAACCCCAGTGGGGATGCTGGGGCTGGAGGGGCGGGATGGCCGGGACAGGGGTTTGGGGGTCCCAGTGCCAGAAGCGGTGGCTGGAGCAGCGGGTGCTGACAGTGCCCCAAGCCCCGGGGCTGGAGGGGTCCCTGGGCTGGGGGCTGGCAGGGAGCTGCCCCTTGTTCTCCCTCTGCCTCCCACAGAGCTGGGCCGGGCACAAGTGGGGCAGCACAGCAAACAGGGAGCCTGCCAGTCTCTTCCAGCCCTGCCTGCTCAGAGTTTGGGCCTTGGAGCTGCAGGTGGACAAAGGCAGCTGCCTCTGGTCCCTCTGTGTATCCCCGTGTTCAGCAGTGCTGCTCCATCAGTCTGTGCCCTGAAACGGGGAAAAGCCTCAGCCCTGCAGGGCCAGGAGCTGCCGGGCTCTGCCTGAGCAGCTCAGCCAGCGGGAAGGGAGCTGCTCCACATTGGAACCAGCAGCAAAGGACACTTCTTTTTGATGGCATGTTTTCTGATTTAAGGAAAAAAAAAAAAAAAGGAAAAAGAAAAGAACCTCTATAAAACATGGAAGATAGAAAAAAACCCCAAGTGTGAAGTGAAAAATCTTCTGTAACTTTGAATTTAGAGGTAACTGATCTGTTGAAACAGAGAACTCAGGTATTTAATTTATAAATGTGCTAATGGCATTGATGCATCTTACTGACCTCAGCAGCCTTTTCAAAAAGATTTTGGGGTTTCTTTCAAATATTTTTATTTTAAATTGTGGTGAAATTGGTGTGAAACAAGAGGAAATTGCTTTTTTCCCTGCCAGCTCCAAGCAGGACTTGGAATCTAAACTCTGTCCCATCCCAAATCCTTTAGAAGATGCCCTTCCTTCTCTCCCTGTGATTGAGCTGCACATTCCCTCTGAAACTGTCAGGAGATTCTTAAAGATGGAGAATCCAACTTACAGCTTTTTGCTCTAGTTTGGAGGTGCAGAAGGGCAATTTTCCATCCATCAACTCCACACTGCACTGCCTCAGGAATAAAGCCCACTCACTGGGTTTTGCCCACTTGTGGCATTTCTAGAAGAGGAAAAAAGTGCAATTGCACAATTCCAGCCAAAAAAGAATGAGGAGTTGGACAGACAAAATATCCTGTGGAGATCCAGGCATTCAGCTGGGACTGTGGAGTGCTTGGGTTCTTGCCAATTGGATGTGTGTCCCTAATTGCAATCTCCTGGCCTGCAGGAAAGTCTCACTCACCTGCAAAAGCAGAAAGCTCAGGCGCTGTGCTCGGAATGGGCTCGTCTGATACAAAGCTGTCAGAGCAATGTGAGGCAGAGCGAGCCCCAGCCATGCCCAGGCTGAGCCCAGCAGGCCCTGGCAGAGCCCAGAGCAGCCTCAGCACCCGCAGAGCCCGGCTGCAAGGAGAGAAACCAGAAACCCCGTCAGCTGAAGGCTCCTGTCCCTTGTCCCAGCCACCCACGGTGCCCAGGCCATGCTGGCTGTGCTCAGAGCTGGGCCCAAAGCTGCCCATCACTGCTGCCCTTGGGAGCAGAGCAGGAGGGCAGGACATGTGCCCAGCCTGCAGCCAGCCACGGCAGATCCAGCCCCTCAGCAGCTGCCCAGAGCCTAAAAGCAGCTGGCAGCCAAGAGAGAGATGGGCAGCCAAAGGTTGCGTCTCTTTGCTGGGGCAGATGCAAAAATCTCATTGGACGTCCT
>JAJEOU010002051.1:0-16744 GCA_021534815.1 Acrocephalus arundinaceus
TCCCGTCCATGTGTCCCTTTCCCTGTCTGGTGTCCATCCCTGTCGTGTGTCCCATTCCTGTCCATGTGTCCCTTCCCTGTCCGTGTCCTCCCTGTCCGTGTGTCCCCTGTCCATGTGTCCCCTTCCCTGTTTCCCCTGTCCGTGTGTCCCATTCCCTGTCCGTGTGCCCCCTGTCCGTGTGTCCATCCCTATCTGTGTGTCCCTGTCCCTGTCCGTGTTGTCCAGCCCTGTCCTGTGTGTCCACCTCTGTCCGTGTGTCCATCCCTGTCCATGTGTCCCTGTCCCTGTCCGTGTGTCCATCCCTGTCCGTGTGTCCCTGTCCCTGTCCGTGTGTCCAGCCCTGTCTGTGTGTCCCTGTCCGTCTGTCCCTGTCCATGTGTCCCTGTCACCCTCGGGCTCTGCTCTGTCTCTGCTTTTGGCATTTCCCATGGCTGCAGTCCCACAATGACTGTGGGACAGGAACAATTCCAGAGGGTTGGGAGCAATTCCAGAGGGACAGGAGCAATTCCAGAGGGTCGGGAACAATTTCAGAGGGTCGGGAACAATTCCAGACGGGCTGGAACAATTCCAGAGGGTCAGGAACAATTCCAGATTTTCCAGAACAATTCCAGAGGGTCGGGAACCATTCCAGAGGGTCAGGAACAATTCCAGATTTTCCAGAACAATTCCAGAGGGTCGGGAACCATTCCAGAGGGTCAGGAACAATTCCAGATTTTCCAGAAAAATTCCAGAGGGTCAGGAACAATTCCAGAGGGACAGGAGCAGTTCCAGAGGGTCGGGAACAATTCCAGAGGTCAGGAACAATTCCAAAGGGTCAGGAACAATCCAGAGGGGCAGAGAAAGTTTCAGATTTCCAGAACAATTCCAGAGGGTCAGGAACAATTCCAGCTCTTCCAGAACCATTCCAGGTGTTCAGGAACCATTCCTGATTTTCCAGAACAATTCCAGATTTCCCAGAACCGTTCCCGAGGATCAGGAGGAGTCTCTGACCGCTCCGGGTCTCTCTCCAGTGCCTGTGGGAAGCCCCGGAGCTCATTTGGGTTTTGGGGGGCTCTGTGGGATGTGGTTGGCGCTGCCCCAGCTCCTCCTGCCCCGTTTGGAGCCCGGCCCGGCCCTGTGGCTTCGGGGAGGGCTCAGTTCCCCGAAAGAGCAAAAACCCCAAAACGGAACCCTGGGCTCCTCCCAGGTGGTTTGGGGAAGTTTAAAATCCCCAAAATAGCTCAGACCTCCAAAAGAAACCCTCAGGGTTCATCCCAGATGGGTTTGGGGAAGTTTAAAATCCCCAAAATAGCTCAAACCCCAAAAAGGAACACTCAGGCCTCATCCTGCACAGGTTTGGGGAAGTTTTTATTCCCGAAATAACTCAAACCCCATAAAGAAACCCCTGGGCTTGTCCCGGATGGGTTTGGGGAAGCTTTTATCCCCAAAATAACTCAAACCCCATAAAGGAACCCCCAAGGCTCATCCCAGATGGGTTTGGGGAGGATTTTATTCCCAAAATAGCAAAAACCCCAAAAAGGAACCCCCAGAGTTGATCCTAAATGGATTTGGGGAAGTTTTATTCCCAGAATAACAGAACCCCAAAAAGGAACCCTTGGGGCTCATCCTACACAGATTTGGGGAAGTTTGTAATCCCAAAATAGTTCAAACCCCAAAAAGGAACCCTGGGAGTTCATCCTACACAGATTTGGGAACGTTTTTATCCCCCAAAACAGCTCAAACCCCAAAAAGGAACCCCCAGGGTTCATCCCAGATGGGTTTGGGGAAGTTTTAAATCCCCAAAATAGCTCAAACCGCAAAAAGGAACAATCAGGCCTCATCCTGCACGGGTTTGGGGAAAGTTTTTATTCCCAAAATAGCTCAGACCCTAAAAAGGAACCCCCAAGGCTCATCCCAGATGGGTCTGGGGAGGTTTAAATTCCCTGAAATTGCTCAAACCCCATAAAGGAACCCCTGGGATTTAACCCAGATGGGTTTGGGGAAGCTTTTATCCCCAAAATAACTCAAACCCCATAAAGGAACCCCCAAGGCTCATCCCAGATGGGTTTGGGGAGGATTTTATTCCCAAAATAGCAAAAACCCCAAAAAGGAACCCTTGGGGTTGATCCTAAATGGATTTGGGGAAGTTTTATTCCCAGAATAACAGAACCCCAAAAAGGAACCCTTGGGGCTCATCCTACACAGATTTGGGAAAGTTTGTAATCCCAAAATAGCTCAAACCCCAAAAAGGAACCCTGGGAGTTCATCCTACACAGATTTGGGAACGTTTTTATCCCCCAAAAAAGCTCAAACCCCAAAAAGGAACCCCCAGGGTTCATCCCAGATGGGTTTGGGGAAGTTTTAAATCCCCAAAATAGCTCAAACCCCAAAAAGGAACAATCAGGCCTCATCCTGCACAGGTTTGGGGGAAGTTCTATTCCCGAAATAACTCAAACCCCATAAAGAAACCCCTGGGGCTTGTCCCGGATGGGTTTGGGGAAGTTTTTATCCCCAAAATAGCAAAAACCCCAAAAAGGAACACTCAGGCCTCATCCTGCACGGGTTTGGGGAAAGTTTTTATTCCCAAAATAGCTCAGACCCTAAAAAGGAACCCCCAAGGCTCATCCCAGATGGGTTTGGGGAGGTTTAAATTCCCTGAAGTTGCTCAAACCCCATAAAGGAACCCCTGGGATTTAACCCAGATGGGTTTGGGGAAGCTTTTATCCCCAAAATAACTCAAACCCCATAAAGGAACCCCCAAGGCTCATCCCAGATGGGTTTGGGGAGGGTTTTATTCCCAAAATAGCAAAAACCCCAAAAAGGAACCCCCAGGGTTCATCCCAGATGGGTTTGGGGAAGTTTTAAATCCCCAAAATAGCTCAAACCCCAAAAAGGAACACTCAGGTCTCATCCTGCACGGGTTTGGGGAACGTTCTTGTTCCCAAAATAACTCAAACCCCAAAAAGGAACCCCTGGAACTCGTCCCAGATGGATCTGGGGAAGTTTTAAATCCCAAAAATAGCAAAAACCCCATAAAGGAACCCTGGGGATTCATCCTACACAGATTTGGGAAAGTTTGTATTCCAAAACAGCTCAAACCCCAAAAAGGAACCCCAGGGCTCGTCCCAGATGGATTTGAGGAAGTTTAAAATCCCCAAAATAGCTCAAACCCCAAAAAGGAACCCTTGGGGCTCATCCCAGATGGGTTTGGGGAAGTTTTTAATCCCAAAATAGCTCAGACCTCCAAAAGAAACCCTCAGGGTTCATCCCAGATGGGTTTGGGGAAGTTTAAAATCCCCAAAATAGCTCAAACCCCAAAAAGGAACAATCAGGCCTCATCCTGCACAGGTTTGGGGGAAGTTCTATTCCCGAAATAACTCAAACCCCATAAAGAAACCCCTGGGGCTTGTCCCGGATGGGTTTGGGGAAGTTTTTATCCCCAAAATAGCAAAAACCCCAAAAAGGAGCCCTGGGAGTTCATCCTACACAGATTTGGGAACGTTTTTATCCCCCAAAACAGCTCAAACCCCAAAAAGGAACCCCCAGGGTTCATCCCAGATGAGTTTGGGGAAGTTTTTATTCCCAAAATATCTCAAACCCCAAAAAGGAAACCCTGGAACTCATCCCAAATGGGTTTGAGGAAGTTTAAAATCCCAAAAATAACTCAAACCCTAAAAAGAAACTTCGGGGTTGATCCTAAATGGATTTGGGGAAATTTTAATCCCAAAATAACACAAACCCCAAAAAGGAACCCCCAGAGTTGATCCTAAATGGATTTGGAGATTTTATTCCCAAAATAGCTCAAACCCCAAAAAGGAACCCCCAGGGTTCATCCTAAATGGATTTGGAGATTTTATTCCCCAAAAGAACTCAAACCCCAAAAAGGAACCCTGGGAGTTCATCCTAAATGGATTTGGAGATTTTATTCCCCAAAAGAACTCAAACCCCAAAAAGGAACCCTGGGAGTTCATCCTACACAGGTTTGGGAAAGTTTTTATTCCCGAAATAACTCAAACCCCAAAAAGGAACCCTTGGGGTTGATCCCAAATGGATTTGGGGAAGTTTTAATCCCAAAATAACTCAAACCCCAAAAAGGAAACCCTGGAACTCATCCCAGATGAGTTTGGGGAAGTTTTTATTCCCAAAATAGCTCAAACCCCAAAAAGGAAACCCTGGAACTCATCCCAAATGGGTTTGAGGAAGTTTAAAATCCCAAAAATAACTCAAATCCCATAAAGGAACCCTCGGGGTTGATCCTAAATGGATTTGGGGAAGCTTTTATCCCCAAAATAACTCAAACCCCAAAAAGGAACCCTTGGGGCTCATCCCAGATGGGTTTGGGGAGGATTTTATTCCCAAAATAGCAAAAACCCCAAAAAGGAACCCTTGGGGTTGATCCTAAATGGATTTGGGGAAGTTTGTATTCCCAAAATAGCTCAAACCCCAAAAAGGAACCCTGGGAGTTCATCCTACACAGATTTGGGAACGTTTTTATCCCCCAAAACAGCTCAAACCCCAAAAAGGAACCCCAGGGCTCATCCCAGATGGGTTTGGGGAAGTTTAAAATCCCCAAAATAGCTCAAACCCCAAAAAGGAACACTCAGGCCTCATCCTGCACAGGTTTGGGGGAAGTTCTATTCCCGAAATAACTCAAACCCCATAAAGAAACCCCTGGGGCTTGTCCCGGATGGGTTTGGGGAAGTTTTTATCCCCAAAATAGCAAAAACCCCAAAAAGGAACCCCAAGGCTCGTCCCAGATGGGTTTGGGGAAGTTTAAAATCCCAAAAATAACTCAAACCCTAAAAAGAAACTTCGGGGTTGATCCTAAATGGATTTGGGGAAGTTTTAATCCCAAAATAACACAAACCCCAAAAAGGAACCCCCAGAGTTGATCCTAAATGGATTTGGAGATTTTATTCCCCAAAAGAACTCAAACCCCAAAAAGGAACCCTGGGAGTTCATCCTACACAGGTTTGGGAAAGTTTTTATTCCCGAAATAACTCAAACCCCAAAAAGAAACCTCGGGGTTGATCCTAAATGGATTTGGGGAAGTTTTAATCCCAAAATAACTCGAACCCCAAAAAGGAAACCCCAAGGCTCATTCCAGATGGGTTTGGGGAGGATTTTATTCCCAAAATAGCAAAAACCCCAAAAAGGAACCCCTGGAATTCATCCCAGACGGGGTTAGGAAAGTTTAAAATCCCAAAAATAACTCAAATCCCATAAAGGAACCCTCGGGGTTGATCCTAAATGGATCTGGGGAAGTTTTTAATCCCAAAATAACTCAAACCCCAAAAAGGAACCCCCGAGGTTCATCCCAGATGAGTTTGGGGAAGTTTTTATTCCCAAAATATCTCAAAGCCCAAAAAGGAAACCCTGGAACTCATCCCAAATGGGTTTGAGGAAGTTTAAAATCCCAAAAATAACTCAAATCCCATAAAGGAACCCTCGGGGTTGATCCTAAATGGATTTGGTGAAGTTTTAATCCCAAAATAACACAAACCCCAAAAAGGAACCCCCAGATTTGATCCTAAATGGATTTGGAGATTTTATTCCCAAAATAACTCAAACCCCATAAAGGAACCCCCAGGGTTCATCCTAAATGGATTTGGAGATTTTATTCCCCAACCCCAAAAAGGAACCCTGGGAGTTCATCCTACACAGGTTTGGGAAAGTTTTTATTCCCGAAATAACTCAAACCCCAAAAAGAAACCTCGGGGTTGATCCTAAATGGATTTGGGGAAGTTTTAATCCCAAAATAACTCAAACCCCAAAAAGGAACCCCCGAGGTTCATCCCAGATGGGTTTGAGGAAGTTTTTATTCCCAAAATATCTCAAACCCCAAAAAGGAAACCCTGGAACTCATCCCAAATGGGTTTGAGGAAGTTTAAAATCCCAAAAATAACTCAAACCCTAAAAAGAAACTTCGGGGTTGATCCTAAATGGATTTGGGGAAGTTTTTAATCCCAAAATAACTCGAACCCCAAAAAGGAAACCCCAAGGCTCATCCCAGATGGGTTTGAGGAAGTTTTTATTCCCAAAATATCTCAAACCCCAAAAAGGAAACCCTGGAACTCATCCCAAATGGGTTTGAGGAAGTTTAAAATCCCAAAAATAACTCAAACCCTAAAAAGAAACTTCAGGGTTGATCCTAAATGGTTTTGGGAAATTTTAATCCCAAAATAACACAAACCCCAAAAAGGAACCCCCAGAGTTGATCCTAAATGGATTTGGAGATTTTATTCCCAAAATAACTCAAACCCCAAAAAGGAACCCCCAGGGTTCATCCTAAATGGATTTGGAGATTTTATTCCCCAACCCCAAAAAGGAACCCTGGGAGTTCATCCTACACAGGTTTGGGAAAGTTTTTATTCCCGAAATAACTCAAACCCCATAAAGGAACCCTCGGGGTTGATCCTAAATGGATTTGGGGAAGTTTTAATCCCAAAATAACTCAAACCCCAAAAAGGAAACCCCGAGGTTCATCCCAGATGGGTTTGAGGAAGTTTAAAATCCCAAAAATAACTCAAATCCCATAAAGGAACCCTTGGGGTTGATCCTAAATGGATTTGGGGAAGTTTTAATCCCAAAATAACTCGAACCCCAAAAAGGAAACCCCGAGGTTCATCCCAGATGAGTTTGGGGAAGTTTTTATTCCCAAAATATCTCGAACCCCAAAAAGAAAACCCTGGAATTCATCCCAGATGGGTTTGAGGAAGTTTAAAATCCCAAAAATAACTCAAACCCTAAAAAGAAACTTCGGGGTTGATCCCAGATGGGTTTGGGGAAGTTTTTATTCCCGAAATAAATAAATAAATTAAATTAAATAATAAATAAATAAAACCCGCCAAAATTATAATGTTTAAATCTTAATATAAAATGAAATTATTTATAATATTAATGATTAGAATTAGAATTATGAACTCTAATTATAATTCTTAATATTATAAATTATTAAGGATTAATATTTTAAGACTATGTTTAATATTATAGTTAACATTTCCATTCTAATTAATAATTATAATTATAAACAATTAATTTAAAATATTAGTTTAAATGTCAATAATTAAATTTTAAATTATTTATAATTCTATTAATAATTATTATAATTTTTTAAGTTTTAAATTAAGATTTAAGCATTATCATTAATACTATAATTAAATTAACATCATTAATAATTAGAATTATGATCTGTAATTATTAATATTATCAATTATTTAAGATTAATATTTGAACACTTAATTAATTAATTACAATTAGTATTACAGTTAACATGAACATTCTAATGAATAATTATAATTATAAATAATTAATTTAAAATGTTAATTTACATGCCAATAATTAATTGAATTATTATATATATTAAAAATATTTTTAAAATTATTTATAATTATAATTATGATAATTTTTTTGTTTTAAATTAAGATTTAAGCATTATCATTAATATTATAATTAAATTTTCATTAATAATTAGAATTGTGATCTATAATTCTAATTATTAATATTAGCAATTATTTAAGATTAACATTTGAGCAATTAATTAATTGATTACAATTAATATTATAGTTATCATTGACATTCTAATTAATAATTACAATTATTTAAAATTTTATAAATAATTAAAATGTTAATATTACAAGTAATAAAATAATTAAAATGTTAGTATTACAAATTAATTACAATACAAATTATAATTAATTAATTATATTATTAATTAATTTCAGGAATTAATTAATACAAATTAATTCCTGCAATCAAAATTAACATTTTAAATTTTAAAACGGATGAGATTTTTTTTAAATTTGAAAATTTGAAAATCCATTTTTTTTTTTTTTAAATAGACCAGAAAATTCCAAGGAATTTTTCCAGGCTGCTCCAAAAATCCTGGAAAAATCAAAAATAAATCGATTTTTTTATGGTTTAATTGGAATTTTTTTTGGGAATTTTTTCCCCAGCTTGTTATGGAATTGTCCAAGTTCCCACTGGTCCCTGGTTCTGCCGGAAATGCGAATCCCAGGAACGCGCCGCCCGGGTGGTGAGTACGGAAAAATCCCGGAATTTTGGGGATTATCCAAGGTTTTGGGATTTATCCAAAATATTTGGGGATTATCCAAGGTTTTGGGGGGTTTATCCCAGTTTGTTTGTGGATTATTTAAGATTTTTGGGGAGTTTACCCAAGATTTTTTCAATTTTTAATCGATGAAATTGGAATTTTATGGATTCGATTTCCATTTTGATCGATGAAATTGGGATTTTCTCGATTCGATTTCGATTTTGATCGATGAAATCGGAATTTTATCGATTCGATTTCGATTTTGATCGATGAAATCGGAATTTTATCGATTCGATTTCGATTTTGATCGATTAAATCAGAATTTTATCGATTCGATTTCGATTTTGATCGATGAAATTGGAATTTTATCGATTCGATTTCCATTTTGATCGATGAAATCGGAATTTTATGGATTCGATTTTGATTTTGATCGATGAAATTGGAATTTTATGGATTCGATTTCGATTTTGATCGATGAAATCGGAATTTTATCGATTCGATTTTGATTTTGATCGATGAAATCGGAATTTTATCGATTCGATTTCGATTTTGATCTATGAAATCGGAATTTTATCGATTCGATTTCCATTTTGATCGATGAAATTGGGATTTTATCGATTAAATTACAATTTTTAATCCATGAAATTCAATTAAATTGGATTTTTTTGGATAAAATTTGGATAATTTGGATGTTTTTTTCCTTCCTTGCAGAGGTGTGAGCTGTGTCCCCACAAGGACGGAGCCCTGAAGCGCACGGACAACGGGGGTGAGCCGGGAAAATCCCGAATTTCTCCAGGAAAATCCCAAATTTCTCCTGGAAAATCCCGAATTTCTCCTGGAAAATCCCAAATTTCTCCTGGAAAATCCCAAATTTTTCCTGGAAAATCCCGAATTTCTCCTGGAAAATCCCAAATTTCTCCTGGAAAATCCCAAATTTTTCCTGGAAAATCCCGAATTTCTCCTGGAAAATCCCAAATTTCTCCTGGAAAATCCCAAATTTTTCCTGGAAAATCCCAAATTTTTCCTGGAAAATCCCAAATTTCTCCTGGAAAATCCCGAATTTTTCCTGGAAAATCCCGAATTCCTCCTGGAAAATCCCGAATTTCTCCTGGAAAATCCCGAATTTCTCCAGGAAAATCCCAAATTTTTCCTGGAAAATCCCGAATTTCTCCTGGAAAATCCCGAATTTCTCCTGGAAAATCCCGAATTTCTCCTGGAAAATCCTGAATTTCTCCTAAAAAATCCCAAATTTCTCCTGGAAAATCCCGAATTTCTCCTGAAAAATCCCGAATTTCTCCTGGAAAATCCCGAATTTCTCCAGGAAAATCCCAAATTTCTCCTGGAAAATCCCAAATTTCTCCTGGAAAATCCCAAATTTCTCCTGGAAAATCCCAAATTTTTCCTGGAAAATCCCGAATTTCTCCTGGAAAATCCCAAATTTCTCCTGGAAAATCCCAAATTTTTCCTGGAAAATCCCGAATTTCTCCTGGAAAATCCCAAATTTCTCCTGGAAAATCCCAAATTTTCCTGGAAAATCCCAAATTTTTCCTGGAAAATCCCAAATTTCTCCTGGAAAATCCCGAATTTTTCCTGGAAAATCCCGAATTCCTCCTGGAAAATCCCGAATTTCTCCTGGAAAATCCCGAATTTCTCCAGGAAAATCCCAAATTTTTCCTGGAAAATCCCGAATTTCTCCTGGAAAATCCCGAATTTCTCCTGGAAAATCCCGAATTTCTCCTGGAAAATCCTGAATTTCTCCTAAAAAATCCCAAATTTCTCCTGGAAAATCCCGAATTTCTCCTGAAAAATCCCGAATTTCTCCTGGAAAATCCCGAATTTCTCCAGGAAAATCCCAAATTTTTCCTGGAAAATCCCGAATTTCTCCTGGAAAATCCCAAATTTCTCCTGAAAAAATCCCAAATTTCTCCTGGAAAATCCCAAATTTCTCCTGGAAAATCCCAATTTCTCCTGGAAAAATCCCAAAATTCTCCTGGAAAATCCCAAATTTCTCCTGAAAAAATCCCGAAATTTTTTCCTGGAAAATCCCGAATTTCTCCTGGAAAATCCCAAATTTCTCCTGGAAAATCCCGAATTTCTCCTGAAAAATCCCAAATTTTTCCTGGAAAATCCCCAAATTTTTCCTGGAAAATCCCGAATTTCTCCTGGAAAATCCCAAATTTCTCCTGAAAAATCCCAAATTTCTCCTGGAAAATCCCAAATTTTTCCTGGAAAACCCCAAATTTCTCCTGGAAAATCCCAAATTTCTCCTGGAAAATCCCAAATTTCTCCTGGAAAATCCCGAATTTCTCCTGGAAAATCCCAAATTTCTCCTGGAAAATCCCAAATTTCTCCTGGAAAATCCCAAATTTCTCCTGGAAAATCCCGAATTTCTCCTGGAAAATCCCAAATTTCTCCTGGAAAATCCCAAATTTCTCCTGGAAAATCCCAAATTTTTCCTGAAAAATCCCGAATTTCTCCTGGAAAATCCCGAATTTCTCCTGGAAAATCCCAAATTTCTCCTGGAAAATCCCAAATTTCTCTGGGAAAATCCCAAATTTCTCCTGGAAAATCCCAAATTTTTCCTGGAAAATCCCAAATTTCTCCTGGAAGATCCCGAATTTCTCCTGGAAAATCCCGAATTTCTCCTGAAAAATCCCAAATTTCTCCTGGAAAATCCCGAATTTCTCCTGGAAAATCCCGAATTTCTCCTGGAAAATCCCGAATTTCTCCTGAAAAATCCCAAATTTCTCCTGGAAAATCCCAAATTTCTCTGGGAAAATCCCAAATTTCTCCTGGAAAATCCCAAATTTTTCCTGGAAAATCCCAAATTTCTCCTGGAAAATCCCAAATTTCTCCTGGAAAATCCCAAATTTCTCTGGGAAAATCCCAAATTTCTCCTGGAAAATCCCAAATTTCTCCTGGAAAATCCCGAATTTCTCCTGGAAAATCCCAAATTTCTCCTGGAAAATCCCGAATTTCTCCTGGAAAATCCCGAATTTCTCCTGAAAAATCCCAAATTTCTCCTGGAAAATCCCAATTTTCTCCTGGAACATCCCAAATTTCTCTGGGAAAATCCCAAATTTCTCCTGGAAAATCCCAAATTTTTCCTGGAAAATCCCAAATTTCTCCTGGAAAATCCCGAATTTCTCCTGAAAAATCCCAAATTTCTCCTGGAAAATCCCGAATTTCTCCTGGAAAACCCCAAATTCCTCCAACTTTTTCCCCAAAAATTCATTTTGAAAAGGAATTTTTTTCTGAGTTTGGCTCAGCGCCCAAACGAGTCCCAAATCCCGGAATTTTGGGGTTGATCCCACAGGAATTGGGGTCCAGAGGTTTTTCCATGCAGGATTTCCATGGATCCCCTGGGAATCTTTGGGATTTCCATTGTTGGAATTTTTGGGATTTTCATGTCGGAATTTTTGGGATTTTCATGTCGGAATTTTTGGGATTTTCATGGATCCACTGAGAATCTTTGGGATTTCCATGCTGGGAATCTTTGGGATTTCCATGTTGTGAATTTTTGGGATTTTCATGTTGGGATTTTGGGGGGATTTTCATGGATCTGCTGGAAATCTTTGGGATTTTCATGGATCTCCTTGGAAACTTTGGAATTTCCATGTTGGGATTTTTTGGGATTTCCCTGGATCTGCTGGGAATCTTTGGGATTTTCATGCTGGGAATTTTTGGCATTTCCATGCTGGGAATCTTTGGGATTTGCCTGGGAATCTTTGGGATTTTTGCCTGGATCCATTGGGAATCTTCGGGATTTCCATTCTGGGAATTTTTGGGATTTTCATGCTGGGAATTTTTGGGATTTCCATTCTGGGAAGTTTTGGGATTTTCATGCTGGGAATTTTGGGGGTTTCCATGGATCAGAGCTCCTGGCTCTATAAATAAATGAGATTTTCCCTGGATCCTCTTTTGGGATGGAGGATTTTTGGGATGAAGGATTTTTGGGATGGAGCTTTTTGGGTGAGCTTTTTGGGATGGAGGTTTTTTGGGATGGAGGTTTTTTGGATGGATTTTGGAGAAGATTTTTGGGATGAAGGTTTTGGGGATGGAGATTTCTTTGGGATGGACAATTTTGGGGGATGCAGGTTTTTTGGGATAGACGGTTTTGGGGATGGAGGTTTTTTGGGATGCAGGGGTTTTTTTTGGGATGCAGGATTTTTTGGGAGGCAGGGTTTTTGGGATGGGGTTTTTTGGGATGAAGGTTTTTTAGGATGGAGATTTTTTTATGGGGATGGAGTTTTTTAGGGAATGGGGGGTTTTGGGATGGAGGTTTTTTGGGATGGACAATTTTTGGGGATAGAGGGTTTTTGGGATGGAGCTTTTTAGGGAATGGGGGATTTTGGGATGGAGCTTTTTTGGGATGAGGCTTTTTAGGGATGAGGTTTTTTTGGGATGAAGGATTTTTTGGGATGAAGGTTTTGGGGATGGAGATTTCTTTGGGATGGACAACTTTTGGCGATGGAGTTTTTTTGGCATAGAGGTTTTTTGGGATGGAGATTTTTTGGGATGAAGATTTTTTGGGGATGAAGGTTTTCCTGGGATGGAGGATTTTTGGGAATTCAGCCTTTTTTGGCCGGAATTTCTTTTAGGACAGATTTTTTTCCACAACAAACACATTTTTAACATGGAATTTTTTCAGATGGGATTTTTTTGGGGGGACAGATTTTTTTTGGCACTGAATTGGGATTTTTTTTTGGGATTCCCGGACTGAATTCCCATTTTTCCCTTCCTTTCCCAGGCTGGGCTCACGTGGTGTGTGCCCTGTACATCCCCGAGGTGCAGTTTGCCAACGTGCTCACCATGGAGCCCATCGTGCTCCAGTACGTCCCCCACGACCGCTTCAACAAGGTAAAATCCGGAATTTCGGGATTATTTCGGAATTTCGGGATCATTTTGGGATCATCCCAACCCCTCGTGGCTCCTTCCCCGTTTATCCCGGGCCCTGGCTGATCAGATCCCGTTAAAAACCGAGGAAATCCCTGGATTTGCCAGGAAATTTTGGTCTGGCTTCCCCAAATCGATGGAATTTGAGGAATTTCTTGGTGGAACAAGTGGAGCTGAATGGATCCATGGAATTCCGTGTTGGATCTTCCATATTTGGATGAGTTTTTAGGGAGAAAAGAGGAATTTCATTAATTTCTTTGTGGAACAATTGGAGCCAGCTGGATCCATGGAATTCCCTGTTGGATCATCCATATTTGGATGGATTTTCAGGGAGAAAAGAGGAATTTCAGGAATTTCTTGGTGGAGCAAACCTGACTGGATCCATCGAATTCCATTGGTTCTGATGGGACAGTTGGGATTTTGGGGGAGAAAATGGAAATTTCAGGAATTCTTGGTGGAACAACTGGAGCCAGTTGGATCCCTGGAATTCCATGTTGGATCCTCCATATTTGGATGGATTTTCAGGGAGAAAATGGGAATTTCAGATATTTCTGGTGGAAAGACTGGAGCTGATGGATCCATGGAATTCCTGGTTGGATCTCCATATTGGATGAGTTTTTAGGGAAAAAATGGGAATTTCAGGAATTTATTGGTGGAATGACTGGAGCTATGATCATGTGAATTCCTATGTTGGATCTCCTATTTTGGATGGTTTTGGGGAGAAAATGGAATTTCAGGAATTTTTGGTGGAACATGGACAGTGGATCATGGAATTCCTGTTGGATCTTCCATATTTGATGGGTTTTAGGGAGAAAATGGGAATTTCAGAATTTCTTTGGTGGAAAACTGGAGCAGTGGATCATGGAATTCTGTTGGATCCTCATATTTGGATGGGTTTTTAGGGAAAAATGGAATTTGGAATTATCTTGGGTGAAAACTGGAGCCAGTTGGATCATGGAATTCTGTGTGGAGACATATTTGGATGGAGTTTCAGGGAGAAAAAGAGGAATTTCAGGAATTTCTTGGTGGAGCAACTGACTGGATCATCGAATTACATTGTCTTGATGGATTGGGTTTGAGGGAAATGAGGGAATTTAGGAATTTTTTGGTGGAAGCTGGAGCCATTGGATCATGAATTCCTGTGTGATTCATGGATTGGGTATTTTGGGAAAAAGTGGAATTTGAGGGAATTTCTTGGTGAAGAATTGAAGCCAGTGGATCCATGGAATTCCGTGTTGGATCTTCCATATTTGGATGAGTTTTTAGGGAGAAATGGAATTTCGGAATTTTTGGTGAATGATGAGCCAGCTGGATCCAGGATTTCCATGTTGATCCTCCATATTTGGATGGGTTTTTCAGGGAAAAAATGGGAATTTCAGGAATACTTTGGTGGAACAACACTGGAGCCAGTTGCGATCCTGGAATTCTGTTGGATCTCTCATATTTGGATGGGTTTTTGGGAGAGAAATGGGAATTTAAATTTTCTTGTGGAACAATGGAGCCAGTTGGATCCATGGATTCCTGTTGGATCTCCATATTTGGATGGGATTTTCAGGGAGAATGAGATTGGAATTTCATGGAATTTGTTGGATGGATAGGCAAATCCTGGAGCTGTGGATCCATGGAATTCCGTGTTGGATCCTCCATATTTGGATGGGTTTTTACGGGGAAAAGATGGAATTTGAGGAATTTCTTGGTGGAAAAACTGGAGCCTGGATCCATGGTATCCTTGTTGGATTCAATGGGCAGTTGGGATTTGGGAAAAAGTGGAATATTGAGGATTTCTTGGTGAAGACTGGACAGTTGGATCCATGGAATCCTGTTGGATCCTCCATATTGGATGAGTATTTTAGGAGGAAAATGGAGATTTAGAATTTCTTGGTGGAAGACTGGAGCGCTGAATGATCCATGGAATTCGTGGTTGGATCCTCCATATTTGGATGGGTTTTAGGGAAACAAATGGGATTTCAGAAATTTCTTGGTGAAGATTGAAGCCAGTGATCATGGAATTCCTGTTGGATCCTCATATTTGGATGAGTTTTAGGGAGAAAGAGGAATTTCAGGATTTCTTGTGGAGCAAACCTGATGGATCCATGAATTCCATGTTTGGGATTCAATGGAAGTAGGGATTTTGGGGAAAATGGGAATTTCGAGGAATTTCTTGTGGAAAGATGGGCGACTGGATCGTGGATTCTAGTTGGAATCCTCCTATTTGGATGGGTTTTGGGAAAAAATGGAAATTTCAGGAATTTCTGGTAAGAATTGACGGAGCAGTTGGATCCATGGAATTCCGTGTTGGATTCCTCCATATTTGGATGGGTTTTTTAGGAGAAAATGGGAATTTGAGGAATTTCTTGGTGGAAAACTGACGGATCATGATTCATGTTGGAATGGATCTTTGGGAAAAAGGGATTTGGATTTCTGGTGGAGCAGCCAGCTGGATTCATGAATTCCTGTGGTTTGTGGAAGTTGGGATTTGGGGGAGAAATGGAATTTCAGGAATTCTTGGTGGAACGACTGGAGCGAATGGATCCATAGAATTCCATGATCCACAAGTTTAATGGGAGGGAAAAGAAGGAGAAGTTTTGTGTATCCCCAATTTTCATCGAAATTCCTCAAATTTCCTCGATATCCAAAAATTCCTTCATAGGAAAACACAAACCTCAGAGAAGCGGACGGCTCTCCAAGAAATTCGAGTTTTAAATCATGAGTTTTGGGATTCCTGTGAGCCTTTTCCACTTGGAAAACGCGGCTTTTCCCACTTTTTTTTTGAATTTTTTCTTCTCTTCTCACATCCCAAGACCTGTCATCTGCTGAGGAGCAGGGCCGGGAGAGCAAGCGGTCCTCGGGACTCATGCTGCAACAGGCACGGCTGCCGCAGGCCTTCACGTAACCTGTGAGAGAAATTTCCAGGGAATTCGCCGGGGGAATTCGCTCCGGAACGCGCGCGGCTGCTCCTTCCCAGCCTTGGGATTGGGGTCCCGTTCCTGAGGGTTTTTCCCTATTTACTGCTGATTTTTCTTTTTTTTTTCGCGCATTTATTCCCTCTGCTTTTCCCCCCATTTCGGATTTTCCACATTTTTTTTCCTGCCATTTTCCTGGGTTTATTTCTTACTCTCTGATCTTCTCATTTTTTTTTTCCCTGCTTTTGTCTGCTTTTCGTCCGTTTTCTTTTGCTTTTCTCTACTCTCTCTTTTTTCCTCGATTTTCCATTTTTTCCCTGTTTTCCCTGCTGATTTTCCCACTGCTTTTCGTCTTTCCTGTTTTCCCACTGGTTTTCCCATTTTCTGCCCCCATTTTTTCGCCAATTTTTCCCTGTTTTCTGGTTTTTATTTTTTTTTTTTTTTTTTTTTTTTTTTTTTTTATTTTTTTTTTTTTTTTTTTTTTTTTTTTTTTTTTTTTTTTTTTTTTTTTTTTTTTTTTTTTTTTTTTTTATTTTTTTTTTTTTTTTTTTTTTTTTTTTTTTTTTTTTTTTTTTTTTTTTTTTTTTTTTTTTTTTTTTTTTTTTTTTTTTTTTTGTTTTTTTTTTTTTTTTTTTTTTTTTTTTTTTTTTTTTTTTTTTTTTTTTTTTTTTTTTTTTTTTTTTTTTTTTTTTTTTTTTTTTTTTTTTTTTTTTTTTTTTTTTTTTTTTTTTTTTTTTTTTTTTTTTTTTTTTTTTTTTTTTTTTTTTTTTTTTTTTTTTTTTTTTTTTTTTTTTTTTTTTTTTTTTTTTTTTTTTTTTTTTTTTTTTTTTTTTTTTTTTTTTTTTTTTTTTTTTTTTTTTTTTTTTTTTTTTTTTTTTTTTTTTTTTTTTTTTTTTTTTTTTTTTTCTTTTTT
>JAJEOU010001874.1:0-32395 GCA_021534815.1 Acrocephalus arundinaceus
AGAACTGGAGGCCAGGATTGCACAAAAACTTCTCAGAGACTCAGCGTGGGATGGAAAATCCAAAGGAAAATCCAAAGTATCTTAAAAATCTTGAGTATCTCAAAGCATTACTGAGACCCACTGTGTGTCAGTGCAAAGCTCTCAAGGGACTCATTAAAGCAGATAATTGGAGGCCAGGATTGCACGAAAACTTCTCAGAAACTCAGTGGCAAAAAGAAGTACTTAAACTAACCCTGAGTACCTTGAAGTATTAATAAACCCCACTGAGTGTTGTTACTGGCTAAGAATCCCAAGGGACTTGTTAAAGCAAATAATTAGGGCCATGATTGCACAAACCCCTAAGGATCAGTGTCAAAAAAAAGTTCTGTAATAAACTTCGAGTATTCTGAAGTATTAATGAGCCCCACTAAGTGTTTTTACTGACCAAGAATCCCAAGGGACTCGTTAAAGCAGAGAATTGGGGGCCATGATTGCTCAAACTTTTCCCAAAGTAAGTTTTAAAAGAGAAGTAGCAAGTACCCTAAAATAACTGAAGTACCTTGAAGCATTAATGAGCCCCACTGAGTGTTGTTACTGACAAAGCCTCTCAAGGGACTCATTAAAGCACAGAATTGGAGGCCAGGATTGCACAAACCTCTCAGAGACTCCAAGGCAGAAGCCAAACCCAAAGTCCTTGGAAAAACCTGCAGTCCCTGGCAGCATGAAGGAGCCCCCCAGGGCCATTGCTGACCAAGGCTCCTTCCCCAGGGACTCCTTCCAGCACATCCTGGAGGCCACTGGCATGGGAGGGGGATGCTGAGGGCAGGACAAGGGGCTGACAGTGCCCAGCCTTGCTGGGGCTGTGCCAGGAGGCCCCAGGGCCTCAGGACAAGGGGTCTCCTCAGTGTCCTTGGTGGCACAGAGGCTGCTGTGGCCCAGGGCACCAAGACTTGGCTTCTCTTTGTCCCCACCTGTCATCACTGCCTGCAGTTCTCTGCTCTGCCTGGGGCCTGGGGACACTTTCTGTGTCGTGTCCCTCAGTGGGACCCATTAAAACTTCCAGAAACTTTGGAGTTGGCTTCTGCCTTGGAGTTTTGGGGGGTTTCTTCAGCTCCCTCTCAGGGACTGATGTTCAGGGCCTCAGCACAAAGCCCTGAGAGGGTCATTAAAGTCCTTGTGCTGTGTCTGTGCTGCTGAGCTGGGCTGAGCTCATCATCCAGAGGGAGATCCTGGCAACCAAGAAGAGCTTAAAAACACATTTCTCTGGATGAGCAGCTTTTCTGCCAGCCCAGCAGGGCTGGGGCACTGCCTGCAGCCACCCCGGGCACAGCACACAGGCACAGAGAGCTTCAATCACTCAGGGCTGGGAAGGTGCTGAGAAGGGACTGGGGGAGAATCACTGCCAGCCCTTGGCACAGGAACCTCTGGCTGCAGGACAATGCAGCTGCAGCTCCTGCAGTGATCTCCTCAAGCTGCAACATCCCAATGCCTACAGACTCTGTGAGTACATTCTCTGATGATCTCTTGTGTAGAGCAGCCAGGGGTGCCCAGGGCTGTGGTGCAGAGCAGGGTCCTGCAGCCCAGGGCGCTGTGCTGGCCCAGGGACTCTGCTGCCTGCCAGGGACAGCTCTCAGCCGGCCCGGGGAGCTGCTGCCAGCACTGGGGGACAAGATCTGGGTGGAAGGAGACAGCTGTAATGCATGGGAGTGTTCTCCTTTTGGTGAGGATGCTGCATTGTTGAGGACTGCTCCCAGCATAAAATTTAACTGCAGAACTTTACCAAGTAGATTCTACAGGGAACACAGTGAGGCAGAGGCTGCATAAAAAGAAAAATCCTGCTTTTTTAATCTACTGCTCTGTGTTGCCTGAATATAACATTGCACATAGATATTCATCCCTCAGTTTAGACTTAGAAAAATTAAATTATTTTCTGGCTGACTTCAATAAACCAGGCAGTTTTAGAAATCAGCACAGGGTCCCTTGCAGGCAGCACCAGTGTTGCTTTTCCAGCCTCCTCAGGGTTCCTCTGACGTTGCCATCAGAGCCTGCAGAGCCAGAGCTGGCCCTGGGCAGTGCCTGAGCTGGGAGGGTCTGCAGGGCAGAGCCCCCAGGGCTGGGCTGGGCTCTGGCAGCACTGGCAGGGCCAAGCCCTGGGCACAGGGAAGCAGCTGCAGGCAGGGACAGCTGCAGGCAGCAGGCCCTGGGCAGGCAGGGAGAGGGAGCTGCTGCTTAAATGCCCTGGCAGGGGGATAAGGAAGCTCTGGGCCATCCCTGCACTGCAGATTTCTTCCCCAGCACAAGCTCCTGATCTCCTGCACCACCAAGCAGAGCCTTTGCCTTAAACGCCATGGGGTCAGTGGCAGGAGTTCCCTCCCTGGCAGATCCCCTTGATGACAGGACACTCCCTGTTCCCATCTGATGTCCCTGTACAGCCTCCAGAGCAGTGTTGGGGAATTTCTCCTTTTCCTCTCCTCTTGCTGCTGCCTTTGTTGGCAGCTCAGGTGGGAGCTCTGGGCAATGAGTCTGCAGGACTCTCTGTTCCTCCTCAGGGAAGCCCTGGGTGCCATCGCCCTCCAGCCCCCAGAGGTGACAGCCCTGGGCAGCTGAGAGCAGGGCTGATGGACAGACTGCCTGCCCCACCCTGCACCAAGGGATGATCTCTGCCTCACAGCACCCACGAGGTGTCTCTCAGAAACAAGTGGAAATGCCAAGGATCTCTGCCTTAAAAATTCCACTGCCTGTGCTGGGGAAAGTAGAAGCAAATAACTAAAACAATATCCCCAGAGCTCTGCCTGCAGTCAGGTGAATTGAGAATGATTTTTATCAAACATCACTCCTAGCTCCTATTTACCTGTTGTTGTAGGGAAACACTGATTCCTCAAGCACATCGGGAGGATCCCATGCTCCTTGGAGATTTCTAAGCCAGCTCTCACCAGAGTCAATGAAATGAGCCAGAAAAAGTTTTGTGTGCTGGAGGTGATTTGGGGAGATTTACATGAGGATTGGTATAGATTTAATTCTGAGACATCAACAGTAATCTGTCACTGCCTTCTCCTTGTCAGCAGGTGCTGAAACCCAGGGGAAGCTCATGAAAAACAGCAGCTCCATCAGCCACTTCCTCCTGCTGGCATTGGCAGACACGCGGCAGCTGCAGCTCCTGCACTTCTGCCTCTTCCTGGGCATCTCCCTGGCTGCCCTCCTGGGCAACGGCCTCATCATCAACGCCGTAGCCTGCGGCCACCTTCTGCACAGCCCCATGTTCTTCTTCCTGCTCAACCTGGCCCTCACCGACCTGGGCTCCATCTGCACCACTGTCCCCAAAGCCATGCACAATTCCCTCTGGGACACCACAAACATCTCATATGCAGGATGTGCTGCTCAAGTTTTTTTTTTTTTTTCTTCACTACAACAGGGTTCCTTCTGACTGTCATGTGCTACGATCGCTACGTGTCCATCTGCAAACCCCCTGCACTACGGGACCCTCCTGGGCAGCAGAGCTTGTGCCCACATGGCAGCAGCTGCCTGGGCCAGTGCCTTTCTCAAATCTCTCATGCACACAGCCAATACATTTCCCTGCCCCTGTGCCATGGCAATGCCTGGGCCATCTTCTGTGAAATCCACAATCTCAACCTCCTGCTCCAATCCCATCTCAGGGAATTGGGCTATTGCAGTTAGTGCTGTTGATTAGGTGTTTTGTGTTCATGATTTTCCTATGTGCAGATTTCAGGGCTGTGCTGAGGATCCCCTCTGAGCAGGACGGCACAAAGCCTTTCCACCTGCCTCCCTCACCTGGCTGTGGTCTCCCTGTTTTCAGCACTGCTAATTTGCCTACCTGAAGCCCCCCTCCATCTCCTCCCATCCCTGGATCTGGCCCTGTCAGTTCTGTACTCATGGTGCCTCCACCCTGAACCCCCTCATTTACAGCCTGAGAACCAGGAGCTCAGGCTGCAGTGTGGAGCTGATGACTGGATGGTTCAGAAACATTAACTGATGGACATTTCTGCAAATCACTTAATAAAAGTCTATTTTATATTCTTGTATGTTGGGCTATGGTTTTTGCCCTGTGTTTTACTTTTTTAACTTGTTCAAAAAAAAAAACTGTTTGCCATTAATCATTTTGTTTCTCTGCACCTTCCCTGTGACCACAGACTGTGTCAATGAGGGCTGGGATCTTGGTGGCTTTAAAAGAACTCAAGGATCTCCCAGCCAAGTTTTCTGCAGAGATGCCCCTTTGGTTCCCTTCTCTGCAGCTGCAGCAGCAATGTCTGGTGCAGAGCTGGGGCAGATCAGTGCTGGCACAGCAGCTGTGCCCAGCAGCAGCAGCAGCAGCCCTTGGTTTGCCAGTGCTGCTGCCGTGGCCCTGCCCCGCTGCCCTGCTGGCCCTGGTGTTGCTGTAGGGCCTGAGTGCTCTCGGGCCGGGCACAGTGCTGGGGTGGCAGTGCCGGGGCTGCAGCAGGGACAGGCCATGGGCACTGCTGGGGCAGCGCTGACGCTCAGCCAGGGCCTGGGGCTGCAGCTCCTTGCCCAGGCTCTCTCCAGAACACTTTTCCCAGGCCAATGCTGAGCACAGAAAAGCCCCGGGAGCAGCCCCAGGCTGGCCGTGGGCAGGCTGGGGGCAAACAGCATGGCTGGGGCTCTGCAAGGTGCCTGGGGGAGACAAGGGGAAGGAGCAGCAGAGCAGGGGCTGATCCATCCCCACTGGCTGGACACCCCAGGGCAGCGTCCCACAGCTCCTCATGCACCTGCCAACAACATCCCCCCTCTGCAGCCCTGGCCTCTCCCCCAGCTCACACAGGTGCCGCATCCTTGCAGGCACAGACACGGCAGCACTGCCTCAGGAGCCCCTGTTTACACGGCCCAGAGCAGGCGTCAGCACCCCCATGGTGTTGGTTGGGGAGATGAACCTGAGGAGCTCAAATGCCATCAGCCCCTGGGGCCAGCAAGGGCTGGGGGACAGCAGGGAAACCCCTCAGTTTGTGGTGGCCTCTGAAGGCACACAGAAATTTTTCCCCATCAGCCTGGAGTTTCCTGTGCCACTGCAAGTTTTTGCTCAGAGCCGGGCTGCCTGCAGCCCCCCAAATTCCATCATTTCTTCACTTTGCCTTCTTCCTTTTCCTGGTCCAGATTTTTCTCTTGCCAGCCCTGTTCCCTCCCCTTCAAACAGCCCATTCCTGGTTGCCCTTTCCTCTATGGCCCACTCCCCATTCAGTTCCTGACTTGGCACCATGGGAACTCCTGGGGAGCAGGATCATCCTCCAAGTGCTTCAGGAATTGTCTGCAGGCTCCTGCAGTGCCTCGTGCTGCTCCCTTGCCAGAGGCACCACAGGCCAGGGGGGCCCATCTGGCCTGGTGTGTCTGGCTGTGGGGCTCCCTGTTCTGGGCAATGAGGAGGAGCTGCAGAGGCTCTGCAGGACTGACAGGATGGGCTTGGGGCTGTGAGGAGAAGTGAGGGACCTGGGCTGCTGACCTTGTGAAGAGGAGCCCAGGGCTCATCCTGCAACTGCTGCAAGGGTGGTTTCAAAGAACCCAGTATCAGAAGGTTTGAAAAGACGTTGGACATCATCAAGTCCAGCCTGTGCCACACTGCCTGTCTCCTCTGAGCCTCCTCTTTTCCAAAATAAACAACCCCAGCTCCCTCAGCCACTCCTCACAGGACTTGTGTTCCAGACCCCTCACCAGCCTTGTTGCCCTTCTCTGGACACGCTCCAGCCCCTCCATGTCCTTCCTAATTGAGGGTCCCAGAACTGGACACAGCACTCGAGGTGCTGCCCAACCAGTGCCCAGCACAGGGGAAGAATCACTGCCCTGCTCCTGCTGGCCACACTGTTCCTGATCCAGGCCAGGAGCCATTGCCTTCTTGGCCACCTGGGCACACTGCTGCCTCATGTCCAGCCTGCTGTCCTCAGTCCCTGCAGGTCCCTTTCTGCCTGGCTGCTGTCCAGTCACTCTGTCCCCAGCCTGTAGTGCTGCAGGGGTTGTTGTGGCCAAAGTGCAGGACCCAGCACTTGGACTTGTTAAACCTGACATTGTTGGATTTAGGCCCTGGATCCAGCCTGTCCAGGACCCTGTGCAGAGCTCTCCTGCCCTCCTGCACATCAACACTCCCAGCCAGCTTGGTGTCACCTGTAAATTTGCTGATGATGGACTCAATCCCCTCACCCAGATCATCAAGGCAGATATTGAAATCCTTGCTGGCTAGCTCGGATCCTTCAACCATTCTGTGGTTGCTTTGTGATGGCACTCAAGGTGATCTGTTCCATAACCTTGCCCGGCACCGTGGTCAGGCTGACAGGCCTGGAGTTCCCCAAATTCTCCTTCCAGCCCTTCTCAGGGATGGGGTCACATTGGCACCTCCAGGCCTCCGGGAGCTCCCCAGTGAGCCAGGACTGATGAGAAATGATGGGAGCACCTTGGGGAGCTCATCCACCAGCTCCCTCATCCCCCTAGGATGGATCCCATCTGGTCCCAGAGACCCCTGTGAGCACCTGAGTGGCTCAGCAGGTCACCAGCTGCTTCCTCCTGGATTACAGGGGGGCTCTTCTGCTCCCTGACCCATCTACCAGCTCAGGAGAACACTTGTCCTGAGGACAACCTGTCTTATTGCTGAAAACTGAGGCAAAGAAGGGGTTAAGTACCTCATCTTTGGTAACCATATCCTCCCCAATAAAGAATGGAGGCTGTTGTTACCCCTCCTTTTGCCATCAATGTATTGATAAAATCATTTTTATTTTCCTTCACAGAAGCAGCCTCGTGAAGTCCAAATTGGGCTTTAACTTCTCTAATTGTTTTTGCATGACCTAACAACATGCTTAAAAATTTCCTGAGTTGCCTGACCTTTTCTCCAAAGGTGATGATGCACCCTCATTTATTCCCTGAGTTCCTGCAAAATTCCATACCCAGCCAGGCCAGTCATTTTCCTTATTTGGTCAGATTTTGTCACAGAGGGCAGGTTGTTCCTGCTCCTTCAAGATTTCATTCTTGAAGTGTGTTCATCCTTCCTGGACACCTTATTCTTAAGGGCTGTTTCCCTTAAAAAATCAGTACCTGTTTCAGTACTCAACAAATTGGCATCCTGAATAGGCTGAAGTCTGCTCTCCGTATGTCCAGTGTAGAAGTTTTGTTGATGCCCTCCTTCTTTCGCAGCATAATTAAAAACTCAGTCATTTCATGGTCACTGTATCCCAAAGAGCCTCTGACAACCACATCCCCCAGCAGCTCTTCTCTGTTTGTGAACAGCAGGAGACAGAGCTTTCCTTGGCAGTGGGAAGAGAAGGAAACCTCCCCCAAGTGCAGCTTGGAAAGTTCAGCCTGGAGGTGAGGAGAAAGAAAAGTCCCTGCCAGGGTAGAATTTTGGTGCAGGAGCTGTCCCAGCGTGAGCCTGGGCCATGGCCTGGCCCTGTGTGCCAGGAGCCGGCAGCGCTGGGTGCAGGGAGCCAGGGAGGGCACAGAAATGCTGGGCTGAGAAATGCTGGGGGCACAGCCAGATGGGCGTGTGCAGCCGGCCAGGGCACAGCAGCAGCACGCACAGGGGCACAGCCTGCAGGACACATGGCCAAGGGCTGGGCACGGCTGGCAGGGCCACAGGCACCCAGGCCTTTGTCCTCTGGGCTCTGGCAGCGCCTCTGGAGGCCCCACTGAAGGAACTTTCCTTTCAGGGGCTGCACTTTGCTCCTCCCTGGCCCCTCCCTGAGGAGGCTGGCAGGGGTTGCAGTTTGATGACATTTGTCCTTGCTGCCCCTCCCATCCCAGTGCCCCTCAAACAGCCCCGAGCCACCCGTGAGGGACAGGCCCTGCTGTGCCAGGCCTGGGCTCAGGGCTTGGCCTTTCTGCTTCCTCCAGCCAGCCCAGGCCTTGCTCAGCATTGCAGTTCCTGCTCACAGCCTTTGGCTCCCTGCAATCCTGGCCTCAAGGATCTGCTCTCACCAGTCCCTGGGGAGCCTTTGGCACTCCCTGCCCTCAGTGGGGCCCAGTGATGCTCCAAGGGACTTGGAGTTTCTTCTGACTGCTTGAGCAGCTTCTTCAACCTTCTCTCAGTGCCTGCGGGTCCTGGACTCAGCTCCTAATCCACTGTGGGGCACATTAAAATACAGAAAGTCCTCAGGAGCTCCTTTTCTTCCTTCAATTGTCTTTCTGTCTACAGAGTTTGTGCAGCTGATTGGAGTCAGTTTGGAGTTCTGTTAAGAAGAAAGATTTCAAAGTGCACCTCATGATTTCTGATTTTTAAATCAAGGATGCATTTTTTTCTTTTACCCTTCAGAGAAAAGATGTCAGAAGCATTTCCCAAGTGATCTTGATGCTGCATGTCTCCTTGGGAGATCTGGGCATGGAGAAGAATGAGCCCCTTGCAGGCTGATCCTTCTGTAACAACCTGCTCCTCACCCCCACCTCACCATATCTGACATCGCCCACCGGGGACTGAAATCCAAAAACATTAAGAAAAGAGAGGCATTTTTCTTTAAAAATAAAATTGAAAAATTTAATAAAACTATAATGGCATTTTTCCTACTTATAATACTATTATTCTAAGCTTTTATTATCTATTTTTATATTTATATTTAAATATTCTATACATTTATAACAATCGAAAAGGTAATGGTCATTGGTTCTAAGTAACACATTTCCCTTCATTCATTAACTGACCACTCCTGGCTGTTGATTTCTCCCTCTCTATGCTAATTAGCCCTAATTTTAGTCCTTTTGTCACCTTTTTGAGAATTTTCTCAGAAAGGGTAAAAGGGGCCACTTTAGGGTCCATGGAGACATTTCTGGGGCACATTTGGGGCAGTTTGGGGTCTCGGGAGAGAATTCGGAGAAAACTTAGGGTCTGGAGGAAACTTAGGGGAGCCGGGAGGGAATCTAGAGAGGCACTTAGGGGTTCTGCATGACAACTCGGGGTCCGGGGGAGCACTCGGGGGTCCACGGAAGGGAATCTGGGGAACCCTCGGGGTCCGGGCGGGCACTTGGAGGGCTCTGACGGGTCTCTCTAAGGCGAGGGGCATGACGGGAGTTGAAGGCGCGGGAAAACAACGATTTGAAGGGGCCCCGGAGCATCACGGGAGTTCTAGGCAAAGCTCCAATGGCCCCCGGTGGGACGCGGAGCATGACGGGAGGTGAAGTCACAGCTGGACTAGCGCCCTTTGGGCACCGCGGAGAATGCTGGGAGCTGTGGTCCCGGAAGTGCATCGAGAGGGGCGTTTGGAGGTCCGGGAAGGTACTTGAGAGATATATTTGCATCCGAGCCGCGAGTGCAGGTGATCACGGGGGATCTTATACGGTTGGGGAGCGTTTAGGGGCAGCCTACGGAGCTCCTACCCGGCTGTTTAAGGTCGCGGGGTACGGCATGAACTTCAGGCGCGACCCTGTGTTATGAGGGGCTCTGAGGCCGTGGGGGATGATAGGAGATGAATTCCCAGAAGTTCCTGTAACGGGTATCCATGGGATTCGGAGCATTCAGGGCATCCGAGGACGATTTTGGAGGGTTCGAAATGGCCGCAGAGGGGACGTTTAGGGATCCTGAAGAGTCTGTGGGACATATGGAGGAGGATAACGAGGGTTCTGTGGAGCGCGGGGCATGACGGGCGTTGTAGTGCCATGTTCAATAAGGCTCCTTCGGGCCGCGGGGCATGACGGGAGTTATAGGCAAAAAGAAACGATGGCGCCGACACCAGGCAGCAGCCCCGAGATCCCCATCCCGGGCGCTGATTGGCTGCAGGCGGTGATGGGCGGAAGCCTCGACAAATGGGAGACGGCGGCGGCGGGAACAGCCCATTCAACCCCTCCAGTCCTTTCCAGTACAGCCCAGTTCGTCCCCACTACAGCCAGTACAAGCCCCGTGCCCTCCCAGTCCCTCCCAGTACCGCCCAGTCCTTCCCAATATACCTGAGTTCATTCCCTTCCAGTTTCTCCCAGTGCCATCCGTAGCACACCCCAGTGTCCCCCAGTCCTTCCCACAGTGTTCCCAGTGTCCCCAGTTTTTCCCAGTATCCCCCAGTATCACTCACAGTATCCCCAGTTTGCCCCAGGATTGCCCAGTACCACTCCAGTATGTCCCGGTATCTCCCAGTATGGCTCAGTGTACCCCCCCACAGGCGATCCCAGTCTGCCCAGATTCCCCCTAAGCATTCCCGGTGTTCCCAGAATGTCCCAGTCCTCTCCAGTGCCACTCCCAAAATGTCCCAGTGTCTCCCACAGCATTCCCAGTGTCCCCCAGTATGTCCCACTCCTCCCAGTGTTTCCAAGAAAACTTGAACTGCTCCCGGTTGCCGTGGCACCCAAACCCAGCAGCGGGGTCAGTGCAGTGTCCATGGGCACGGCCCCTTGCAGTGGCCCAGGGCAGGTGGGGATGATGATCCCCCCTCACTGCTGGCCCAGGGCAGGGCTGCAGTGCTTTTGGTGGCACCTTGGGCTGGCACACACTTGGGCAGTGTGTCTGTTTGCAGTGGGGAAAATGAGGAGTTTTACATTGCTTCAAAAAAGAGAAAAGCCCTTTTTTCCTGAGTGCAGGCAGTTCTCCAAGCAAAGCAGGTGCCAGGTGAGTGAGGACAGACAGGATGGGCTTGGGGAATGTGGAGCAAGGCTGTCCACACTGGGTCAGACCTCAAGGCACAGCTGCTCTGAGCAGGCCAGACCTCCTGAGGAGAGACCCTGGGTCAAATATCAATCACAGAATGCTGCAATCTCATCTTCTCTAAAGAAAACAGTAATAAGTACACCCTTTAAAATAGCAATGTGTATTTCTTAGAAACTCTTTGAAATCTTTTCCCATAACTATGATAGGAAACCTTCCTAATGAACTGCACCAGACCAGAGGGAAATCAAAGCAGAGCAATGTTTATTTAGGAAACCTCTCGCGAATTGAAATTCACAATCAAACTCCAATATTTCTTGAAGTTTTAATGGGTCTCACTGAGGGACACCACTGAGAACGTTTCAGTTGTGTCCCTCAGTGAGACCCATTAAAATTTCAATAAACTTTGGAGTTTGATTGTGAATTTCAATTCGCGAGAGGTTTCTGAGCAAATCACAACAGTGCCTCGATTTCCCTCTGGTCTGGTGCAGTTCATTAGGAAAGTTTCCTATCATAGTTATGGAAAAAGATTTCAAAAAGCTTCTAAAGAATTACACATTTCTATTTTAAAGAGTATATTTTATTACATTTCTCTTTAGAGGAGAGCAGATTGCAGCATTCTGTGATTGATATTTGACCCAGGGTCTCTCCTCAGGAGGTCTGGCCTGCTCAGAGAAGCTGTGCCTTGAGGTCTGAGCCAGAGTGGACAACCTTGCTCCACATTCCCCAAGCCCATCCTGTCTCCCCTCACTCACCTGGGACCTGCTTTGCTTGGAGAGCTGCCTGCACTCAGGAAAAAAGGGCTTTTCTCTTTTTTGAAGCAATGTAAAACTCCTCATTTTCCCCACTGCAAACAGACACACTGCCCAAGTGTGTGCCAGCCCAAGGTGCCACCAAAAGCACTGCAGCCCTGCCCTGGGCCAGCAGTGAGGGGGGATCATCATCCCCACCTGCCCTGGGCCACTGCAAGGGGCTGTGCCCATGGACACTGCACTGACCCCGCTGCTGGGTTTGGGTGCCACGGCAACCGGGAGCAGTTCAAGTTTTCTTGGAAACACTGGGGAGTATTGGGACATACTGGGGGACACTGGGAATGCTGTGGGATGGACTGGGAGACACTGGCGTGTGCTATGGACAACAATGGGAGAACGTGGAACGGAATGGGAATGAACTCAGTGTATTGGGAGGGACTGGGCAGTACAGGGAAGGCCTGGAGGGGCACGGGGATGTACTGCGCTGTAGTGGGGACGAACTGGGCTGTACTGGAAAGGACTGGAGGGGTTGAATGGGCTGTTCCCGCCTCCGCCGTCTCCCATTTGTCGAGGCTTCCGCCCATCACCGCCTGCAGCCAATCAGCGCCCGCGATCGGGACCTCGGCGCTGCTGCCTGGTGTCGGCGCCATCGTTCCTTTTTGCCTATAACTCCCGTCATGCCCCGCGGCCCGAAGGAGCCTTATTGAACATGGCACTACAACGCCCGTCATGCCCCGCGCCGCACAGAACCCTCGTTATCCTCTCAGTATGTCCCACAAGTGTCCCCCAGACCCTCCAGGATCCCTAAGTGTCCCCTCCGCACTCATTTCCAACGCCCCAAAAGCGTCCTCGGATCCCCTAAATGTTCCCAAGCCCCATGGATGCCCGTTATGGGCACTTCTGGGAATTCATCTCCCATCATCCCCCACGCCCTCAGAGCCCTTCATAACACAGGGTCGCGCCTGAAGCTCCTGCCGTGCCTGGCACCCTAAAGAGGAGCCCAGTAAGAGCACCCCAAGCCCCCCCACCAAGTGCTCCCTAACCCTATATGTTCCCCGCTAAGGACCTGCACTCACGGCTCGGACGCCAAAGTTTTCGCCAGGTGCCTTCCCGGACCACGAAATGCATTGTTTTAACGTTTTCCGGGACTATATCTCCCAGCATGCTCCGCGGCGCCGTTAAACCACGTTATACCCAGGCCTACAAGTCCCATCAATCCCCGCGCCCCATGGAGCCCCGACAGAGCCCCCCCAAATTCCCGCCCGGACCCCGAAGCGCCCCCAGATTCCCCTCCCTGACCTACAAGTGCTCCCCTGGACCCCCAAGTGCTAAACCGGACTCCGAATTGTCTGGCAGAATCTCTAAGTGCCCCTCTAGATGCCCACCCCTCTCCCCCAAGTGTCATCCTGGCCCTCAAATTCTCTCCAAATTAACTCCCCGGACCCAAAACTGCCCCAAATGTGCCCCAGAAATATCTCCATGGACCCTAAAGTGGCCCCTTTTACCCCTTCTGAGAAAATGCTACAAAAGGTGACAAAGTAACAAAAATTAGGGCAAATTAGCATAGAGAGGGAGAAATCAATAGCCAGGAGAGGCCAATGAATGAATGAAATGTGTTACTTAGAACCAATGACCAATACCTTTGAAGTTGCTAGAAATGTATGGATTTTTTATTATAAATACAAAATTTAGGTAATTCAAATTTAGGAATTTTAATATTGTATTGTGATAAATGGAAATGATTCGTGCCAATGAAATTGTAATTACTTAGGAAATTAGGAGTCAAGAAGCTGATGGGCCCTTTGTAGATGCTACATGGGAGAGGGGGATACAGAATGCAGTAGGGAGATAAGTGAGATCTAAAAATTGCTGTTCAGCCTTCAGATGAACAAATTTGGGATATGGAACCTAAGTTGTGCTTTCAATAGGGCTTGTTTTTGGAACAATGCTTAGTTATATAACACAATGCTGAGTACCCACGTGCAATTGTTGGGGTTGTTCCAAGGACAGTGATGAGGATGAGGAGCCTTCATCCCAAAATGCACCAAAAGAAGGCAGAGACCCCCCGAGCCACAAGTGAAGCGTGTGCCATGAGGAATAGTGACTTAGATTTCTGAAATTGAAAATAGGAGGAGATTTACTGGAAATATTGATGAATATGTATGAGCATATTGTATAGAAGTTTTCTTTGAGGTAATCGTGCTTTGTACCTGAGGTAGGGTGAGCAACCTACCCCGTACCCCAGTCTGTTTTTCTTATGCTTTATCTGAACCTAAATTATACTCAATTGATCACTGCCAAACTTTATCTTGTATTCCATCTCAATTATTTCATCTCAATTAAAATTGCTGCTAAAATTTAACTTTGTGGTTTACTGAATTCGACTTACACATCTCCAGTTATAACAACAGCATGCCCCAGTGTCCCCCAGGCTTCTCCACATGTTCCCAGTGTCCCCAGTTTGCCCCAGGATTGCCCAGTATCACTCCCAGTATATCCCGGTATCTCCCACTATGGCTCAGTGTACCCCCACAGACCATCCCAGTCCAACCCCATTCCCCCTCAACATTCCCCGTGTTCCCAGAATGTCCCAGGGCTCCCCAGTGTCACTCCCAGAATGTCCCAGTGTCTGCCAGAGCGATCCCAGTGTCACTCCCAGTATGTCCCAATCCTCCCGAGTGTTTCCAAGGAAACTTGAACTGCTCCCGGTTGCCGTGGCACCCAAACCCAGCAGCGGGGTCAGTGCAGTGTCCATGGGCACAGCCCCTTGCAGTGGCCCAGGGCAGGTGGGGATGATGATCCCCCCTCACTGCTGGCCCAGGGCAGGGCTGCAGTGCTTTTGGTGGCACCTTGGGCTGGCACACACTTGGGCAGTGTGTCTGTTTGCAGTGGGGAAAATGAGGAGTTTTACATTGCTTCAAAAAAGAGAAAAGCCCTTTTTTCCTGAGTGCAGGCAGCTCTCCAAGCAAAGCAGGTCCCAGGTGAGTGAGGGGAGACAGGATGGGCTTGGGGAATGTGGAGCAAGGTTGTCCACTCTGGCTCAGACCTCAAGGCACAGCTGCTCTGAGCAGGCCAGACCTCCTGAGGAGAGACCCTGGGTCAAATATCAATCACAGAATGCTGCAATCTCATCTTCTCTAAAGAAAACAGTAATAAGTACACCCTTTAAAATAGCAATGTGTATTTCTTAGAAACTCTTTGAAATCTTTTCCCATAACTATGATAGGAAACCTTCCTAATGAACTGCACCAGACCAGAGGGAAATCAAAGCAGAGCAATGTTTATTTAGGAAACCTCTCGCGAATTGAAATTCACAATCAAACTCCAATATTTCTTGAAGTTTTAATGGGTCTCACTGAGGGACACCACTGAGAACGTTTCAGTTGTGTCCCTCAGTGAGACCCATTAAAATTTCAATAAACTTTGGAGTTTGATTGTGAATTTCAATTCGCGAGAGGTTTCTGAGCAAATCACAACAGTGCCTCGATTTCCCTCTGGTCTGGTGCAGTTCATTAGGAAAGTTTCCTATCATAGTTATGGAAAAAGATTTCAAAAAGCTTCTAAAGAATTACACATTTCTATTTTAAAGAGTATATTTTATTACATTTCTCTTTAGAGGAGAGCAGATTGCAGCATTCTGTGATTGATATTTGACCCAGGGTCTCTCCTCAGGAGGTCTGGCCTGCTCAGAGAAGCTGTGCCTTGAGGTCTGAGCCAGAGTGGACAACCTTGCTCCACATTCCCCAAGCCCATCCTGTCTCCCCTCACTCACCTGGGACCTGCTTTGCTTGGAGAGCTGCCTGCACTCAGGAAAAAAGGGCTTTTCTCTTTTTTGAAGCAATGTAAAACTCCTCATTTTCCCCACTGCAAACAGACACACTGCCCAAGTGTGTGCCAGCCCAAGGTGCCACCAAAAGCACTGCAGCCCTGCCCTGGGCCAGCAGTGAGGGGGGATCATCATCCCCACCTGCCCTGGGCCACTGCAAGGGGCTGTGCCCATGGACACTGCACTGACCCCGCTGCTGGGTTTGGGTGCCACGGCAACCGGGAGCAGTTCAAGTTTTCTTGGAAACACTGGGGAGTATTGGGACATACTGGGGGACACTGGGAATGCTGTGGGATGGACTGGGAGACACTGGCGTGTGCTATGGACAACAATGGGAGAACGTGGAACGGAATGGGAATGAACTCAGTGTATTGGGAGGGACTGGGCAGTACAGGGAAGGCCTGGAGGGGCACGGGGATGTACTGCGCTGTAGTGGGGACGAACTGGGCTGTACTGGAAAGGACTGGAGGGGTTGAATGGGCTGTTCCCGCCTCCGCCGTCTCCCATTTGTCGAGGCTTCCGCCCATCACCGCCTGCAGCCAATCAGCGCCCGCGATCGGGACCTCGGCGCTGCTGCCTGGTGTCGGCGCCATCGTTCCTTTTTGCCTATAACTCCCGTCATGCCCCGCGGCCCGAAGGAGCCTTATTGAACATGGCACTACAACGCCCGTCATGCCCCGCGCCGCACAGAACCCTCGTTATCCTTCTCAGTATGTCCCACAAGTGTCCCCCAGACCCTCCAGGATCCCTAAGTGTCCCCTCCGCACTCATTTCCAACGCCCCAAAAGCGTCCTCGGATCCCCTAAATGTTCCCAAGCCCCATGGATGCCCGTTATGGGCACTTCTGGGAATTCATCTCCCATCATCCCCCACGCCCTCAGAGCCCTTCATAACACAGGGTCGCGCCTGAAGCTCCTGCCGTGCCTGGCACCCTAAAGAGGAGCCCAGTAAGAGCACCCCAAGCCCCCCCACCAAGTGCTCCCTAACCCTATATGTTCCCCGCTAAGGACCTGCACTCACGGCTCGGACGCCAAAGTTTTCGCCAGGTGCCTTCCCGGACCACGAAATGCATTGTTTTAACGTTTTCCGGGACTATATCTCCCAGCATGCTCCGCGGCGCCGTTAAACCACGTTATACCCAGGCCTACAAGTCCCATCAATCCCCGCGCCCCATGGAGCCCCGACAGAGCCCCCCCAAATTCCCGCCCGGACCCCGAAGCGCCCCCAGATTCCCCTCCCTGACCTACAAGTGCTCCCCTGGACCCCCAAGTGCTAAACCGGACTCCGAATTGTCTGGCAGAATCTCTAAGTGCCCCTCTAGATGCCCACCCCTCTCCCCCAAGTGTCATCCTGGCCCTCAAATTCTCTCCAAATTAACTCCCCGGACCCAAAACTGCCCCAAATGTGCCCCAGAAATATCTCCATGGACCCTAAAGTGGCCCCTTTTACCCCTTCTGAGAAAATGCTACAAAAGGTGACAAAGTAACAAAAATTAGGGCAAATTAGCATAGAGAGGGAGAAATCAATAGCCAGGAGAGGCCAATGAATGAATGAAATGTGTTACTTAGAACCAATGACCAATACCTTTGAAGTTGCTAGAAATGTATGGATTTTTTATTATAAATACAAAATTTAGGTAATTCAAATTTAGGAATTTTAATATTGTATTGTGATAAATGGAAATGATTCGTGCCAATGAAATTGTAATTACTTAGGAAATTAGGAGTCAAGAAGCTGATGGGCCCTTTTGTAGATGCTACATGGGAGAGGGGGATACAGAATGCAGTAGGGAGATAAGTGAGATCTAAAAATTGCTGTTCAGCCTTCAGATGAACAAATTTGGGATATGGAACCTAAGTTGTGCTTTCAATAGGGCTTGTTTTTGGAACAATGCTTAGTTATATAACACAATGCTGAGTACCCACGTGCAATTGTTGGGGTTGTTCCAAGGACAGTGATGAGGATGAGGAGCCTTCATCCCAAAATGCACCAAAAGAAGGCAGAGACCCCCCGAGCCACAAGTGAAGCGTGTGCCATGAGGAATAGTGACTTAGATTTCTGAAATTGAAAATAGGAGGAGATTTACTGGAAATATTGATGAATATGTATGAGCATATTGTATAGAAGTTTTCTTTGAGGTAATCGTGCTTTGTACCTGAGGTAGGGTGAGCAACCTACCCCGTACCCCAGTCTGTTTTTCTTATGCTTTATCTGAACCTAAATTATACTCAATTGATCACTGCCAAACTTTATCTTGTATTCCATCTCAATTATTTCATCTCAATTAAAATTGCTGCTAAAATTTAACTTTGTGGTTTACTGAATTCGACTTACACATCTCCAGTTATAACAACAGCATGCCCCAGTGTCCCCCAGGCTTCTCCACATGTTCCCAGTGTCCCCAGTTTGCCCCAGGATTGCCCAGTATCACTCCCAGTATATCCCGGTATCTCCCACTATGGCTCAGTGTACCCCCACAGACCATCCCAGTCCAACCCCATTCCCCCTCAACATTCCCCGTGTTCCCAGAATGTCCCAGGGCTCCCCAGTGTCACTCCCAGAATGTCCCAGTGTCTGCCAGAGCGATCCCAGTGTCACTCCCAGTATGTCCCAATCCTCCCGAGTGTTTCCAAGGAAACTTGAACTGCTCCCGGTTGCCGTGGCACCCAAACCCAGCAGCGGGGTCAGTGCAGTGTCCATGGGCACAGCCCCTTGCAGTGGCCCAGGGCAGGTGGGGATGATGATCCCCCCTCACTGCTGGCCCAGGGCAGGGCTGCAGTGCTTTTGGTGGCACCTTGGGCTGGCACACACTTGGGCAGTGTGTCTGTTTGCAGTGGGGAAAATGAGGAGTTTTACATTGCTTCAAAAAAGAGAAAAGCCCTTTTTTCCTGAGTGCAGGCAGCTCTCCAAGCAAAGCAGGTCCCAGGTGAGTGAGGGGAGACAGGATGGGCTTGGGGAATGTGGAGCAAGGTTGTCCACTCTGGCTCAGACCTCAAGGCACAGCTTCTCTGAGCAGGCCAGACCTCCTGAGGAGAGACCCTGGGTCAAATATCAATCACAGAATGCTGCAATCTGCTCTCCTCTAAAGAGAAATGTAATAAAATATACTCTTTAAAATAGAAATGTGTAATTCTTTAGAAGCTTTTTGAAATCTTTTTCCATAACTATGATAGGAAACTTTCCTAATGAACTGCACCAGACCAGAGGGAAATCGAGGCACTGTTGTGATTTGCTCAGAAACCTCTCGCGAATTGAAATTCACAATCAAACTCCAAAGTTTATTGAAATTTTAATGGGTCTCACTGAGGGACACAACTGAAACGTTCTCAGTGGTGTCCCTCAGTGAGACCCATTAAAACTTCAAGAAATATTGGAGTTTGATTGTGAATTTCAATTCGCGAGAGGTTTCCTAAATAAACATTGCTCTGCTTTGATTTCCCTCTGGTCTGGTGCAGTTCATTAGGAAGGTTTCCTATCATAGTTATGGAAAAAGATTTCAAAGAGTTTCTAAGAAGTACACATTGCTATTTTAAAGGGTGTACTTATTACTGTTTTCTTTAGAGAAGATGAGATTGCAGCATTCTGTGATTGATATTTGACCCAGGGTCTCTCCTCAGGAGGTCTGGCCTGCTCAGAGCAGCTGTGCCTTGAGGTCTGACCCAGTGTGGACAGCCTTGCTCCACATTCCCCAACCCATCCTGTCTCCCTCACTCCCTGGCACCTGCTTTGCTTGGAGAACTGCCTGCACTCAGGAAAAAAGGGCTTTTCTCTTTTTTGAAGCAATGTAAAACTCCTCATTTTCCCCACTGCAAACAGACACACTGCCCAAGTGTGTGCCAGCCCAAGGTGCCACCAAAAGCACTGCAGCCCTGCCCTGGGCCAGCAGTGAGGGGGGATCATCATCCCCACCTGCCCTGGGCCACTGCAAGGGGCCGTGCCCATGGACACTGCACTGACCCCGCTGCTGGGTTTGGGTGCCACGGCAACCGGGAGCAGTTCAAGTTTTCTTGGAAACACTGGGGAGGAGTGGGACATACTGGGGGACACTGGGAATGCTGTGGGAGACACTGGGACATTTTGGGAGTGGCACTGGAGAGGACTGGGACATTCTGGGAACACCGGGAATGCTTAGGGGGAATCTGGGCAGACTGGGATCGCCTGTGGGGGGGTACACTGAGCCATACTGGGAGATACCGGGACATACTGGAGTGGTACTGGGCAATCCTGGGGCAAACTGGGGATACTGTGAGTGATACTGGGGGATACTGGGAAAAACTGGGGACACTGGGAACACTGTGGGAAGGACTGGGGGACACTGGGGTGTGCTACGGATGGCACTGGGAGAAACTGGAAGGGAATGAACTCAGGTATATTGGGAAGGACTGGGCGGTACTGGGAGGGACTGGGAGGGCACGGGGCTTGTACTGGGCTGTAGTGGGGACGAACTGGGCTGTACTGGAAAGGACTGGAGGGGTTGAATGGGCTGTTCCCGCCGCCGCCGTCTCCCATTTGTCGAGGCTTCCGCCCATCACCGCCTGCAGCCAATCAGCGCCCGGGATGGGGATCTCGGGGCTGCTGCCTGGTGTCGGCGCCATCGTTTCTTTTTGCCTATAACTCCCGTCATGCCCCGCGGCCCGAAGGAGCCTTATTGAACATGGCACTACAACGCCCGTCATGCCCCGCGCTCCACAGAACCCTCGTTATCCTCCTCCATATGTCCCACAGACTCTTCAGGATCCCTAAACGTCCCCTCTGCGGCCATTTCGAACCCTCCAAAATCGTCCTCGGATGCCCTGAATGCTCCGAATCCCATGGATACCCGTTACAGGAACTTCTGGGAATTCATCTCCTATCATCCCCCACGGCCTCAGAGCCCCTCATAACACAGGGTCGCGCCTGAAGTTCATGCCGTACCCCGCGACCTAAACAGCCGGGTAGGAGCTCCGTAGGCTGCCCCTAAACGCTCCCCAACCGTATAAGATCCCCCGTGATCACCTGCACTCGCGGCTCGGATGCAAATATATCTCTCAAGTACCTTCCCGGACCTCCAAACGCCCCTCTCGATGCACTTCCGGGACCACAGCTCCCAGCATTCTCCGCGGTGCCCAAAGGGCGCTAGTCCAGCTGTGACTTCACCTCCCGTCATGCTCCGCGTCCCACCGGGGGCCATTGGAGCTTTGCCTAGAACTCCCGTGATGCTCCGGGGCCCCTTCAAATCGTTGTTTTCCCGCGCCTACAACTCCCGTCATGCCCCTCGCCTTAGAGAGACCCGTCAGAGCCCTCCAAGTGCCCGCCCGGACCCCGAGGGTTCCCCAGATTCCCTTCCGTGGACCCCCGAGTGCTCCCCCGGACCCCGAGTTGTCATGCAGAACCCCTAAGTGCCTCTCTAGATTCCCTCCCGGCTCCCCTAAGTTTCCTCCAGACCCCTAAGTTTTCTCCGAATTCTCTCCCGAGACCCCAAACTGCCCCAAATGTGCCCCAGAAATGTCTCCATGGACCCTAAAGTGGCCCCTTTTACCCTTTCTGAGAAAATTCTCAAAAAGGTGACAAAAGGACTAAAATTAGGGCTAATTAGCATAGAGAGGGAGAAATCAACAGCCAGGAGTGGTCAGTTAATGAATGAAGGGAAATGTGTTACTTAGAACCAATGACCATTACCTTTTCGATTGTTATAAATGTATAGAATATTTAAATATAAATATAAAAATAGATAATAAAAGCTTAGAATAATAGTATTATAAGTAGGAAAAATGCCATTATAGTTTTATTAAATTTTTCAATTTTATTTTTAAAGAAAAATGCCTCTCTTTTCTTAATGTTTTTGGATTTCAGTCCCCGGTGGGCGATGTCAGATATGGTGAGGTGGGGGGTGAGGAGCAGGTTGTTACAGAAGGATCAGCCTGCAAGGGGCTCATTCTTCTCCATGCCCAGATCTCCCAAGGAGACATGCAGCATCAAGATCACTTGGGAAATGCTTCTGACATCTTTTCTCTGAAGGGTAAAAGAAAAAAATGCATCCTTGATTTAAAAATCAGAAATCATGAGGTGCACTTTGAAATCTTTCTTCTTAACAGAACTCCAAACTGACTCCAATCAGCTGCACAAACTCTGTAGACAGAAAGACAATTGAAGGAAGAAAAGGAGCTCCTGAGGACTTTCTGTATTTTAATGTGCCCCACAGTGGATTAGGAGCTGAGTCCAGGACCCGCAGGCACTGAGAGAAGGTTGAAGAAGCTGCTCAAGCAGTCAGAAGCAAACTCCAAGTCCCTTGGAGCATCACTGGGCCCCACTGAGGGCAGGGAGTGCCAAAGGCTCCCCAGGGACTGGTGAGAGCAGATCCTTGAGGCCAGGATTGCAGGGAGCCAAAGGCTGTGAGCAGGAACTGCAATGCTGAGCAAGGCCTGGGCTGGCTGGAGGAAGCAGAAAGGCCAAGCCCTGAGCCCAGGCCTGGCACAGCAGGGCCTGTCCCTCACGGGTGGCTCGGGGCTGTTTGTGGGGCAGTGGGATGGGAGGGGCAGCAAGGACAAATGGCATCAAACTGCAACCCCTGCCAGCCTCCTCAGGGAGGGGCCAGGGAGGACCAAAGTGCAGCCCCTGCAAGGAAAGTTCCTTCAGTGGGGCCTCCAGAGGCACTGCCAGAGCCCAGGGCACAAAGGCCTGGGTGCCTGTGGCCCTGCCAGCCGTGCCCAGCCCTTGGCCATGTGTCCTGCAGGCTGTGCCCCCTGTGCGTGCTGCTGCTGTGCCCTGGCCGGCTGCACACGCCCATCTGGCTGTGCCCCCAGCATTTCTCAGCCCAGCATTTCTGTGCCCTCCCTGGGCTCCCTGCACCCAGCGCTGCCAGCTCCTGGCACACAGAGCCAGGCCATGGCCCAGGCTCACGCTGGGACACCTCCTGCACCACAATTCTACCCTGAGAGGGACTTTTCTTTTTCCTCACCTCCCATGTGAACCTTCGAAGCTGCACTTGGGGGAGGTTTCCTTCTCTTCAAGGAGCCCTTCAACAAAGGGGTCCAGGAAGGACTGACATACTTCAAGAAAGAAATCTTGAAGACACAAGGCTGTGCCTATGTGCCAAAAGATGAGCTGGCGAGGAGAGCAACTGGCCTGGATGGGCAGGGAAATGTTGCAGGAACTCAAGGCAAGAAAGAGGGTGCATCATCTTTGGAAAGAGGAGAAAGCTTTTTAAGAAATGTTTAAGGATGTTGTAAGGTCATGAGAAAGCAAATTAGGGATGTGAAAGCTCAATTAGAACTTAACTAGCCACTTCTGTGAAGGCTAATAACAATGTTTTTATAAATTAATGGCAAAAGAGGGGCAAGGACAACCTCCACTCCATTGAATGCAGGGGGGAATTCAGTTACTAGTGATGAGGAGAAGACTGAAGTACTGAACACCTTCTTTGCCTCAGTTTTCAGCAATAAGACAGGTTGTCCTCAGTTTCTCCTGAGCTGGTAGATGGGATCAGGGAGCAGAAGAGCCCCCTGTAATCCAGGAGGAAGAAGCTGGTGACCTGCTGAGCCACTCAGATGCTCACAGGGGTCTCTGGGACCAGATGGGATCCATCTTAGAGGGATAAAGGAGCTGATGGCTGAGCTCCCCAAGGTGCTCTCCATCATTTCTCATCAGTCCTGGCTCACTGGGGAGGTCCCAGAGGCCTGGAGGTGCCAACATGAGCCCATCCTTGAGAAGGGCTGGAAGGAGGATCTGGGGAACTCCAGGCCTGTCAGCCTGACCTTGGTGCCTGGCAAGGAAATGGAAAAGGTCACCTTGAGTGCCATCACACAATGGGCCGAGGGATCAGAGCCAGCCAGTGTGGGTCTAGGAGGGTCAGGTCCTGCCTGACCAACCTGATCTCCTTTTATACCCAGGTGACCTGTCTGGTGGATGCAGGAAAGGCTGTGGATGTGTCTACCTGGACTTCATGAAAGCCTTGGACACCATGAGCCACAGCATTCCCTGGAAAAGCTGCAGCCCAGAGCTTGGGCAGGTTCCCTCTTTGCTGGGAGAATGAAGAACTGGCTGGAGGCTGGGCCCAGAGCGTGCTGGGGATGGTGCTGCATGCAGTGGGTGTCCAGTCACTGGTGGTGTCCCCAGGGATGTGTGTTGGGCCCAGTCCTGTTTAATGTCTTCAAGGACGACCTGGGTGAGGGGATCGAGTCTACCAGGAACAAATTGCAGCTGACACCAAGCTGGCTGTGAGTGTGGATCTGCTGGAGATCCAGAAGACACAGCCCTTAGGCTGCACCAGGAGTGGTTAAGGCTTGAAAACAGGAAGAAGTTCTTCACAGAAAGAGCTGTGATTGGGAATTGGAATGGGCTGGCCAGGGGGAGGTGACAGAGTCATTGTCCCTCTCCAGTGGCACTCAGTGGCATGGTCTGGGTGACAAGGTGATATTTGGGCATTGGTTGGACTTGATGATCTCAAAGGTCTTTTCCGACTTGTCTGATTCTGTCATTCTGTGATGATTGGGGCACTCTGGGGAGCAAGGGGACATTGTGACCCTGTGGGGTCTCATGTGTGCAGCCCCAAAAAACCAAGGGGCCATTGTGACACTCTGGGGCTTCATAGAACCAAAAGGCAGGTTGACACTACAGGGCCCCGTGAAACTAAGGGAACACAGGACACATCTGGCTGGCTTGCCCTCCCCAGGGGCTGCCTTACAGTTCCAGCTGATCTTCACATCTCAGGAGCCACTTCTCCTCTGCCCCTGAAGCACTGGGGCTCTGGGCTTTGCTTCTTGCAGAAAAGAACTGTCCTTGTCCTCCAGGTGCCCATGGCCAAAATGGGGAATTCACCTCCAACATTCTAAATATCCTGGGATAGCTCCCAGACAAAAGCTGTCATGACTGGCAAGTCTGGCTGTTCTTGGCTTCCTGAGGGCCAGCTCTCACCTGCCTTTGAAACACCAGAGCTCCATGCTTTTCTTGCTATGGAAAAAACCCATCTCTCCTGTCCAGTCACCCATGACAGAAATTAGGATTCCACCTCCAAAATTCCCTACATGCAAGAGTTACTTTCAGACAAAATCTGCCATTACTGAGGAGTCTTGCTGGCCTTGGCCTCCTGAGGGCTGGCTCTCACCTGTCTTTCAAACTCTGCAGCTCCATGCTTTCCTTTTTATGCAAAATAACTGTCACTCTTGTACAGGCACAAGTGGCCAAAATTGGGATTCCACTTTAAAAATTCCATATATCCAAGGGTTACTCCTAGACAAGCCTGCCAGGACAGACAGGTTGGCCTTGGCCTCATGTGAGCCCCCTCTCATGTCCCCTCAAATGCTTGGATTTTGTGCTTTTCTCTCCCATCTGCCCCTGAAACACTGGGGCTCCGTAGTTCCCTGCCTGTTGAGGCCATTGTGGCCCTGTGGAACCAAGGGGCCATTGTGACACTGTGGAATCTTGTGGAACCAAGAGGACCACAGTGATACTGTGGCATTACATGGAATCAAGGGGACAATTGTGACACTGCAGGGCCTCCTGGGACCAAGGGAACATGGAACAGGTCAGGCTGCTTTTGCCTCCCAGGGGCCATCTCTCATCTGCCTTTGAAACCCTGGGGCTCTGGGCTTTTCTTCCTATGGAAAAAAAAATCTTTCACATCCAGGCAGCCATGGCCAAAATTGGGAATCTGCCTCCAAAATTCCTTATATCTATGGATACTCCCAGACAGAAGCTGCCATGACTGTAAAGCTCCGGCTGCTCTTGGCTTCCCAAGGGCTGGTCTCATCTGCCTTTGAAACACTGGGGCTCTGTGCTTTTGTGCCTATGGAAAAGAACTGTTGTTCTCATCCAGATACCCATGGTAGAAATTGGGATTCCACTGCCAAAATTCCATCTATCCAAGGGTTGCTCCCAGACAAGTGCGGCCAGGACAGACAGGTCAGGCTGGCCGTGGCCACGTGGGAGCCACCTCTCATCTTGCCCTTAAACACTTGGACTTTGTGCTTTTCTTTCCTGTGGAAAAGAGCAGTCATTCTCCTCCAGGTACCTATGGCCAACACTGGGATTCTAGATCCAAAATTCTGTATATCCAAAGATTGCTTCCTGATGAATGCTGACATAAAGACAGGTCTGGCTGGCTTTGGTCTTTTGAGGTCCACCTCTCATCTGCCCCTGAAACACTGGGGCTCTGTGCTTTCCTTCCTGTGGATAAGACTTGCCCTTCTTATCCAGATGTCCATGGCCATAATTGGAATCTCACTTTCAAAATTCCATCTATGCAAGGGTTCTTCCAAGATGAATGCTGCCAGGATGGATGGGTCCTGCTGTCTTTGGTCTCCTGTGATTTGGAGCCATAAATCTTGAAAACTGAGGTCTGGTTGTAGAAACCTGCAAGAGTGGGGCAGGAGGGATAAGCCAGGGCCCCTCTGATGCTCACAGTGAGTCCCCCATGGCTCCTTCCTTCCCATAACCCACGCTCTGAGCACCCTGCTGGGACTGGGCTCATTGGGCTCCTCACCCACCAACACCATTTCAGGCCTCCGTACCCAGTATCATTCTACTGCAGTTCTCTTGCCACCCATAAAACTGAATGGACTCCAAAAGGACAGAACAGGGCTACAGGAATGGTCAGAGGGTGGAACATGTCTCCTCTGAGGGACAGCTGAGGGAGCTGGGCTTGTTCAGTGTGAGAAGAGAAGGCTCCAGGGAGAGCTTATTGCCACCTGCAAACACTTCAAGGGAACTTCAGAAACTTGGGCACACAGCTTTTGTAACAGGGCCTGTTGCAATGGGACAAGAGGGAATGGCTTTAAATGCAAAGAGGGGAGATTGATGCTGGGTCTAAGGAAGAAACTGTTTAAGAGGAGAGTGGGGAAACATGGGCACAGACATCCTTGAGATGTAGTGGATTCCCCATTCCTGGACACTTCTGAGCTCAGGTTGGAAGAGGCTTGGAGCAACTAGATATACTCGAAGATGTTCCCATTTACTGCGGGGCACTTGGTCTAGATGACCTTTAAGGGTCCTTTCCAACACAACCTCTTCTAGGATTCTCCTTAGTGTTCATCTGGAAAGAACCAGAACTGGAGATTCATAAGAGGCAGGCACCTAATGAATTCAACCACGGAGACAAGCAGGTAAATGCATTAATCATAGCCCCATCATCCTACAAACTGCCAGGCAAGAAATGGGAGGTTTGGGGTGCTGAAAGTTCAAGCTTGGTGACAAGGAGTGCGTGGCTTGGACTAGGAAAGACATACGTTAGACCACGAGGACTTTAGAAAATCATCTTCATGTTTTGGACAAGTTTCCCAATGAGAAGAATGGGAGGTTTGGGATACCTGTTTTCAAAACACTTTCAGAAATGTTGTTGGTCTTGAGTGGGAGTTTTGGGGTTGGATTTTTTGCAAGATAACATTTAGATCTGATATGCTGGCTTCATCTTTTCAGGTTGTCCTCACAGACAGAAGAGGTGCAACAACTTAAAACCCAAAGTAAATGGTTGATGGAGAATGGGAAGTATTCATCATCTGTGTTAAGGCTTGAGTCTTTGGGGATTCCCTTCAATGATGTGCATAAACATCCAGCTGCCTGTCCCAAGGCACAATCCCTGTGTGCACTCAGGCCAGTGCAAACACTCAGAACTTTTCTTCTTACCATAGCCTGAGTTCCCTTAAAGTAAGGAGGTCTCCTCTACCATCTATACTGCCACCATCCCAAGTGACCAGATGTCCACCCTGGGGCTGTGACCACCACTGCTCCCAGCTGGGGCCACACAAAGAAAGGAAATGGCTTTTAGATATTTCCTGTCCTGGGGAATGGTGAGTATAACAGAACATGGTGCAGCCAAGCAAGAGCTGCTGCTCCAACACCATTATAGTAGCATCATTCTAAGTGAAGGCAGATTAGGGGTTTTTTGTTCTTACCACCTGTTTACCTCGACCAGCCTGTCCATGGCATGGGAAGCACCAGAGAGATCATTCACTGCCCAACTGACAGCTGCCATCTCTGCTTCAGCCACAACATCCTCTAAAGTGCCTCTGCCCACGTATTTCATAACCAGCCACAGTTCCTTAAGTCAAGGTAGCTCAAAGAAGAAAAGAGTGGCATGGAGATCAATATGCACAGCTAAATCACCTCATGGAAAAGACTACAGCTGAGTCTTGTTCCCAGGTTATTGGTAAATGAAAACAGAATCAAATGGAGAGACATTCCTTCAAGGCCAAAAACTCCTTGGAATATGCACAGTCTGAACGAGAAAGGCACATCCCTGAAAAAGGAGATGTCTTAGATGGCAAGCAAGGGAAAAAGGCAGTTTAGCAACAGCAGAGATAAATCTGGCAGTAGGACACAGCCCATCAGCTGATTCACCATCCTAACTCATCAATCCCATCAGGAACTCCAGGGACAAGACAACACAACTTTCACAGTTACCCGTGGGTAGGAGTGAGGGGCAGGCAAGGCAAGGCAAGGCATGGAAAGGGAGGGGAAGGGAAGTCAAGGGAGAGGGAGGCAGTGCAAGAAAAGGTGAGCAAGGGGCAGGCAGGGCCAGGAAATGCAAGGCAAGGCAAGGCAAGCGAGGTGTGTACAAGGCACAACAAGGCAGGGTTATGCCAGGCAAGGCAAGGGAGAGGAAGGCAAGGCCAGGCCAGGTATGGGTAGACCAGGCAAGAAGAGAAGGGCGTAGGCAAGACAAGGAAATCAGTGGGGGCAAAGAAAGGGAGGGTCTGCAAGGGAAGAGAAGTGAGAGGTAGGCAAGGCCAGGCAGGGGAAGAAGGGATAGGCAAGGCAAGGGATGGGTCTGCAAATTGAGATAAGGGGGAGGTAGGCAGAGAAAGGCAAGGCTGGTATTGGGACCCCTCTGGGTTTGGCTCCTACAGACCCCACAGTGGGTCAGACCCTGGGCTGAGGGAAGGGGTCCCATGTAAGCCCAGCACAGGCATTTCTCTTTGAAGAGGCTGTTCTGCAGGGAGAAAGGAGAGGAAGAGACTTTCCTGCCTCCCAAGATTCCCCCTCCTCATTCAGCAGCCATACCCAAATCAATCAGTACAAGAGTTCATATGATCACTTACCTGCCAGGGAGCACAAGGCACCCAAAACTGAACCCTGCCAGAGCCCAGCCCTGCCTGCCCATTTTGAGGTGTGAGGGAATGGAATTTCAGTAGGAGTTGACCCACAATGACACTTTGCCACTTGTGGGTTTCTCACAGCCTTAGAAGTTGTGGACATCTCTGTCCCAACATCTGCTCACCCTTCAAATGCACACACCTGCCTGGGGGCAATTCAGGTTCCCTGGAGTTGTGGCTGCTTCCCTTTGAAACAGGAGCTGTTGCCTTTTCTGGTGTGCTTAATTTCCTTCTAACTATTAGCAAGTGGGTGAGTAAAGGAAATTACCCTGGAGGAAGAGACTATAACCTTAGAAAAGGATGAAAAACACATTTGAATCACAAATGAAATCTATTTCATTTATTTGTTTAGTACTCATCTGTTATTACAAACAAAAACATGTTTTTTAGCTGAAGCTGCTCACACCCTGGAAAGATGTTTCTGTTGCTTTATTATTTTAAGGATGTCCACAGCCTGTGGAGCAGGCCGGCTCTCTGCCCCTCTGCCCACAGGGGTGCAGCACTCTGAGCTCCCCCAGGAGCCACAAGAGGGCTGGGAGAAGGGCAGGCGTCCTCAGAAGTGACACCACCACTGCACGGTTCTCCCTGCTCTGCTCCTGTGGAGACTCGGGATGGCCAAATGGGGATTTATTTTCCCCTCCTCTTCACTTGGAGATGATTTTGTGATCCTTTAGAGGAACATCTGACCAGCCCCTGCCCCAATTCCATTTTTTCCTCTCCACTTTGGAGCTGGCCTGCTGGGTTTGATGTGGAAATTGGTAGTGTCTCCCCGTTCTTCCCTCCAGCCCTCAGCGGTAACTTGTATTAAACCCTGCAAACGGCCTCATTTTTCTGGTGGGGAAGATGTGAGGTGGAGAAAGATAAAAGGATTTGTTTACATGAACCTTGTGATAGTAAAGAAAAATGAGGTTTGTCATTCTGGTGTGGTGCTGGGCGTTGGGATTTTGGAGTTTATTTCTTGTTCTTGTTATTATTATTTATTAGTATTACTTTTCATTGGTAAGACTTTAAAATCTGAGACATTACTTACAATGGCTGGATGTCACTCACTGGGAAAATTCCCTTGCTTTTCCCACCAGGATTAAACTCTACAGTGGATTCCAAGTTGCTAGTGGATTCTAAAGATGGAAAATGCTGTTAATGGTGGGTTTGGTGTGGTTTGGAGCTGGGGAAGGGTCTCACCCCCTCCCAGAGATGCCCAAGCCCTCTCTGCTGCCACATCTGCACTCACAGCCCCACATGCTTGCCCTGCCCTGGGGACACGGTGGGACCTCCCTCCTGCCAGGGCTGAGGCTCCTCATGGCCCTTCCCTGCCCTTCATGGCTCCATAGAACATCTCATGGCCCCTCATGGTCTCTCACAGCCTTTCATGGCTCTTTATTTCCCCTCACATCTCCTCTGGGTCCCTCACAGCCCTTCATGGCCCCTCACATTCCCTCACAACCCCCACAACTCCCTCATGGACCCTCACAGCTCATGGCCCCTCATATCCCCTCAGGGCCCCTCACAGCCTCTCTCAGCCCCTCGTGGCCCCTCATGGCCCCTCACAGCCCTGCACATCCCCTCACAGCCCTTCAGCCCAGGGCGTGGTGCTCCTCCCCAAGGAGAAGGGGTCAGGCCTGGTTTGTTCTCTTTTTTTTTCAGTCCCTTCACAGCCATGACTAAAAAAAGGCTGAAATGGAGCCTTTCCCCAGCGTTTCCCTCTGGGTTAATTGTGGCTGAAGCTCTGTGCTGGCACTGGCCCAAGCACGAACATCCCTGCAGCCCCCCAGGCCTTTGCTGTCCCCCCGTGTCCATTCCCTGTCCCCGAGTCCCGCCCGGCTCTGGCAGCAGCAGCAGCCGCAGCGCAGTGGGCGCCGGCCCGGCCCAGCCGGGGCTCCCGGGCAGGAGCAGCAGCAGCGCCGGCCCCTTCCCACCTGCTCCTGCCTCGGCTTCCAAGGGGTTTTCCAGCTGAATTTCTGGAGTAGAGCAGAAATCACGCACAAACAGCCCTGATTCCTCAGGGCCCGGCTGTGCTGCCCTGACCCAACCATCAGGGAAAGAAAGGATCAGGTTTCAGCGCTGTTTCCAGCACTGTTTTACTCACCCTGAGGTGACAGCAGGAGGCTGCTGGTGCCTCTGCCTTGGGAATTGTAGATCATGGCTGCTCTTGCTCCTTTTCTGGTTGCTACTTGAATTTTATCCGTAAAACTCCAATTGCTTTTATTCATCAGTGCCACCAAGAGTGCTTTTGTGACAGAAATCTCTGGCATCATGATTAGCAGATCTGCCAGTATTCACAAGTCCCTGAGCACAAAGTTGAGGAGAATTACAGCCACTCAGGCCACATATGCAGCACTTAAACACAGCCCTGTTGCTGGTGATGCTGAAATAGAATCAACTGACAGAGGCTATCACAGAAATTGCCTCCAGAGTGTCAAATAAAATGAAAAAAATCCACCAGGAGAAAGACAAACCAGAATTTCTCTACTCACTTCATTGTTTCTTGCGAGCAGCAGCAGGAAGTGGAGATGCCCAGAGGTATTTCCAGCTGCTGCTGTTCCCAGATGCAGCCCAGCCTGCTGCCCAGTCCCAGCAGGAACCTGAGCCCAGCCCGGGGAGCTCCTGCAGTGTCGGGAGCTCAGCACACGCGGGGCCAGGCCCAGAGCCCCGGGCACGGCCGCCGATTGCGGGGCAGTGGCGCAGGCGGAATGTCCTGTGGCCCAAACCTCCTGCTTCTGCCACACAGCACCCATCGTCCTCCCCCTCCTCCTCTTCTCCCAGCATGGCGCAAATTCCAGCCTGGAGGAGGCTTCCCCAGAGAGAGCTCAAGCTCCTGTTTCAGCCTGAGTGTCCCTGCAGAGGAGCAGGGCATATTTCAGGCAGTTCCACAAGCTCCAGCTTCTCATTTCATGAGGCATCTGGGATGAAAATGGCATTTTCAGAAAGACAGCAGCAGAGAGAATGAATAAGAAACTATTAGAAAAAATTACCTTTCTTACACACGAAGTTCACCAAGTCATTGCCTGCATTTCTCCTTTTCAGATTCTTTCAGTCATCTCGTCGGAGAGGTTCAGCTTGTCCTGGTGCTTATCATGAACTGATTGTACTCTTGATTTAGATCAATGCATGAGATGTAGAATCATCTAAACTGAACACAGAAACAAACTCCCTCTTTCAGCCCATTTTCATGTTCTAGATCATTTTCCATGTGTCCACGGGATGTTGGAATGGTTATCACACAACTCTCCACTTCGGGCTGCAGCCTCTGGAGAGTCTTTCTCTGCATTCGGCCAGGCTTGTATTCCCTAACAATTCCTGGTACCCCATCATGTTTTCTTAGGGTAGAACAGTAACAATGAAAACCTCACCAGTTGCACATCTCTCCAACCCAACAGGAAAAGAAAGAACAAGTTGTAAAGATCTCCAAACATTTGTCCTGCTTTGCTGCAAAAGTTGTGCTGCACTCACAGTGTGGAAAGCCAAGAGAAGCTGCAGTTGGTGGTGGCACATCTTGTGACAGAAGCTGCACCTTGTTTTCCAGGAAAGGTTCATGAAAAGAGCAGACTGTGGAGAAGATTCCTGGAAAAGTGAAACAGCTTTCCAGAAATGAAATGAAAATGGAAAAAAACAAACCAAGATGTTTTCCTCTATATGATTCTATGCTCCCCTTTTCCATGGTGCACTACCTCTCCATGCCATTAATTCCAAGTGGGTCTCATCTCATCTAATATCCGTGACTTCGTGAGTTTTAGACACTGTAAAATACCATGAGCTACCTACAGTTTGCCTTCCCCTGTTTTTGTTGGAAAGCAATTCTGGAGCCATAAGTGCAGTGCTTGGGTCTACACGAATCCTACAGGCAGGGAATGTGCCCTGACAGTGTCTGAGCCTCAGTAGGGACCATGCACAGCAGCCTTGCTGTGCTGGGTTTCCATGGAACCATCCCAGGAGCAGCTGATGAGGTCAGGAGCCATGGCAGCCACCAGGCTGCTCCAAAGGCCCTTGGCGGGATGGGCTTCTGCCCCGGCTCTGTGTGCCAGGAGCCAACAGCGCTGGGTGCAGGGAGCCTGCCTGTGGCCCTGCCAGCCGTGCCCAGCCCTTGGCCATGTGTCCTGCAGGCTGTGCCCCCTGTGCGTGCTGCTGCTGTGCCCTGGCCGGCTGCACACGCCCATCTGGCTGTGCCCCCAGCATTTCTCAGCCCGAGCATTCTGTTGCCCCCCTG
>JAJEOU010001146.1:0-10257 GCA_021534815.1 Acrocephalus arundinaceus
TAGGCCTGTGACTACCAAAGGTTTTCATTTCAGATCTACTGATTGGACAGTAATTACAGTGGACCTGCAAAACAATTCACAGGATCTGAAAGTTAACCCCATGGAACCAAACAGTGAGTATTTTGTTATTGGGGACACAGCACACACACCATTGGAGATTGAAGTAGCTCCCATGACCATTTAAGGAAAGATTACAGGCCTCATGCTGTTGGCATGCTGCACGCACCCACCATTCTACCTGGTAGAGGGAAAAGTTCTTGCCCAGGCCATTCCTGTTCTGGCAGAGATCCTAGCAGATGGAAAGTCTACGGAAGTCTACTGGGCAGAGGTGGTAGGGGAGAACAAACCTTCGCTGGCATGTAATTTAGCCCATGGGTCAGACCGCCTCCATGTGGAGGGGGTGCTTGACTCAGGTGCTGATTGCACCGTTATACCAGCGAGCATGTGGCCATCACATGGGCAGTTGCAACCCGTGGCAGGCAAACTTCAGGGCATAGGAGGACTCACAATGGCAAAAATCTCAAAAAACATGGTACAAATTGAGGGACCTGACAGGAAATTGGCAAATGTCCGTCCATTTATTGCTGAATATAAGGCTCCCTTATTGGGGAGAGACACCATGTCACAGTGGGGAGTCCAATTGGTCATTCCTAAGACACCCCAGGATTTTTGAAAATAGCCAGGGCTGTGGAGCGCCCTACCCACAAACTAAAGTGGTTGGAAAATACCCCAAAATGGGTAGCACAGTGGCCATTGAGTAAAGAGAAGCTCAAAGTGCTTGAGGAGCTCGTGGAGGAGCAGGTGGCTCAAGGCCACCTAGAAGAGACAACAAGCCCTTGGAATTTCCCGGTCTTTGTAATAAAGAAACCGGGGAAGGACAAGTGGAGGTTGCTCCATGACCTCCAAGAAGTAAATAAAATTATAGAGGACATGGGACCACTCCAACCAGGGATGCCTTCACCAACAATGCTCCCTCGAGACTGGCAATTGGCTGTTCTAGATATCAAAGATTTCTTCTTCCAAATTCCTCTACACCCAGAAGACGCCCCACGGTTTGCATTCTCGGTTCCTATCATTAATCGAGAAGCCCCAATGAAGAGATATCACTGGAAAGTACTGCCGCAAGGCCTTAAATCCAGTCCATTCATATGCCAACAGTACGTAGCCTCTACTGTCATCAGTACGTGCGAGAGAAAGGATGCTATCATCCTTCACTACATGGATGACCTACTCCTGTGTGCTCCCAATAACACTATACTCCAACACACGCTTGACCTAGTGGTTAAGGTTTTAACCTCTTCTGGATTTCAATTGCAGGAAGACAAAGTTCAAAGGATGCCACCTTGGAGGTACCTGGGTCTACAAATAACTGCAAGGACCATTGTTCGCAGAAATTGGAAATTGAGTGTAATCCCAAAACCTTAGCAGATCTGCATTCCTTGTGTGGGTCTCTGAATTGGGTAAGACCTTGGCTAGGCCTCACAAATGAGGATTTAGACCCTCTCTTCAATTTATTGAAGGGGGAGAGGAGCTAGTTTCTCCCAGGGAACTGACCCCAGAGGCAAAGACAGCAATTGAAAAGGTACAGAAGGCCTTATCAGAGAGGCAGGCTCATTGATGTGAGCCAAACATACCTTTCCAATTCATTGTTCTAGGAAAACTGCCACATTTGCATGGTTTGATTTTTCAATGGATCGAGGGGCAGAGAGATTCACTCTTGATCATAGAGTGGGTCTTCCTCTCTCACCAAGCATCCAAGACCATCACTGAGCCACAAGAGTTGATAGCTCAACTGATTCGGAAGGCAAGGGTGAGATTGTGTGAACTGGCTGGCTGTGATTTTACATGTATTCACCTTCCAGTCAAACTTTCTGAGGAGGGAAGGAACTCTCCCAAGAGATTGACCAAAGAGATGTTTGAGCATTTGCTCCAGAGCAATGCCAGTCTCCAATTATCTCTGGGCAGCTACAGGGGACAAATATCAGTCCACGCCCTGTCTCACAAGTTGCTCAATGAGGAATTCCACCTCATTCCTCGTGAGAAGTGAAGACCACTCAAGGCTCTCATGGTGTTCACAGACGCATCCGGGGCTTCCCACAAGTCGGTGATGACTTGGAGAAATCCTCAGACTCAGCATTGGGAAGCTGATGTTGAGTTTGTGGAGGGATCCCCCCAAGTGGCTGAACTAGCTGCTGTGGTAAGAGCCTTTGAGAAGTTCTCAGAACCAATTAATTTGGTAACCGACTCTGCTTACGTGGCGGGGGTAGTGTCCAGGGCGGAGCAGGCTGTGCTCAAAGAAATTGACAATGAACATCTCTTCAGGTTGCTTTCAAAGCTAATTTATTTAATTTCCCATCGAGAACACCCATTCTATGTGATGCATGTAAGATCACACACTGATTTGCCAGGTGAAATTGCAGAGGGGAACCGTCAGGCAGATTCCCTTGCTGCACCAGTTGAAAAAGCACGTCTCCCTGATATCTTTTAACAGGCAAAGCTGAGTCACCAACAATACCATCAGAATGTGCCAGGCCTGATCCGTCAGTTCCAGCTAACACGGAGTCAGGCTCGAGCCATTGTGGCCACCTGTCCTAACTGCCAGGTCCAAGCGATGCCATCGATGGGTATGGGAGTTAACCCCCAGGGCCTTGGCAGTTGTGAGGTATGGCAGACAGACATCACACACATTCCTGGATTTGGACGCCTCAAATATGTTCATGTGAGCATTGACACACATTCAGGCGCAGTGTATGCCTCTGTCCATGAAGGAGAAAAGACTGGCCATGCTAAAAAACACCTAGTGCAAGCTTTTTCAGTGTTGGGGATTCCAAAAGAAATCAAAACTGATAATGGCCCAGCGTACGCGTCCAAGGAGTTCCTGGAATTTGTCCAGCGGTGGGGAGTGGAACATAAAACTGGCATCCCTCACTCCCCCACTGGTCAAGCTGTGGTTGAAAGAGCACATCAGACGCTCAAACAGGTTCTGGCTAAACAGAGTAGTACCACTGCGTGGATGTCTCCACATGAGAAACTCTGTAAAGCCATGTTTACTATTAATTTTCTGAATTGTTCATTTGAAAACATGAGTCCACCAGTGGTATGTCCTTTAACAGTGGCAATCAGTTCAAATTGTCTCAGCGTCCGCCGGTCATGATTAGGGATCCAGAAACTTGGGAAACCAAAGGTCCCTATGAGCTTGTGACCTGGGGACGTGGCTATGCATGCGTGGCCACTCCCTCAGGCCCTTGGTGGATTCCCCAGAAGTGGGTGAAACCTTTTGTCCCTAAAAATCCAGCTCCAGCAGAAGGAGATGAGAGGCAAGTAGCCAATGCCTCCAAAAGAAGACGCCTGCCGGATGGAAGAAAAGGAATCCTAGATGTGGACTCCTTCCGACAGAACCAGAAACTTTTAACATGTTTTAAAAATGTTTGTTTTTCTTTTTAGAGAAGACCTACCTCACACACAACCCTGTGATGAACCCCATACAAGTTGTCATCTTGTTAATGCTGAACAGTCTGGCAGCTGCATGGATCGTCCCTCAGCCACGTCAAAACGTCTGGGCGACCCTGGCACAGACACTTCAGCAGGAAAACATATGTTTGTCTACTGCTTCAGCAGAGAATCCTATGTCCACCTGTCTGGTAAGAATTCCATTACAGGCTGGAGCATTTCCAGCAGGTTTAGACACACATAGGTCCAACGAATACCCAGAGTCAGACGCCTTCCGACCATACAAATTTGGGTCAACAGCAGAAAGCTGCAACAACTGTGAACCCCTTAGAGGAGTGGATGCCACTTTTGCCCAAGGTATATCAAGAACCCCAAGAATTGGGTTCCTCCCCTGCATTATACTGCATACATTTTTCTGTCTACCCAAAACCTCCTAACATCAGTCAGTACCACAATATAAAACAATATCGTGGGGAGTTTTCTGCAAAAAGATGGTGTCATCATACAAGCCACATCGAGGCAGAAAACCCATCTCACTCAAGACCCAGAAGCCTTCCTAAGGGATTGTTCTTGATTTGTGGGATGGGCATGGGCAGGAATTCTGTCTCGGCTTTTAGGAGGGCCATGTACAATAGGGCAGTTGTCCGTTTTGACACCCAACCAAACTCTAATTCGTGAATGGACTCACAAAAACAAATCGGCAAAAAAAATTCAAAAGAGGCGTGCTGACCAACTGGATCCAAATTGTAATTCAGAAATTTGTCATTGGGCCAAGTCAAAAAGAGTTGCTCTGTCCCTGTTCCTTCCGTGGGTCGCAGCAGCCAAAGCTCTAGGTGAATTGGGCCACCTAGAGTGCTGGGTAGTCAAACAGGCAAATTTAACGTCCACCGCCACTAGAAGATGAGGAAATTACCAGACAGGCCAGTCTCCAGAACCGTGCTGCTATAGATTATCTCTTGTTACTTCATGGACATGAATGCCAGGAATTTGAAGGACTTTGTTGCCTAAACTTGACCTCGAAAGCTCCGAACATCCATGCTGCCCTTCGAAGTATGAACAGTATGATCGGACAAGTGAAGCAAGAATCTGAAGACTGGATCAAAGAGCTGTTCAGAGGATGGGGACTTACGGGGTGGTGGACTTCTATAGTTAAGACAATTTTGTTATTTCTTGTTATTCTTTTCCTTGTAACTGTAGCGTTCCGGATCCTACGCTGTTTGATTTTCAAAGCTATCAATAGTCCCATACCTTCTACCTCAGAAGTCAACCACATAGAGTTGGCAAACCTAAAGCAGGCTGACTCCCCCACCAATTGTAATTGGTGGGAAAACACACACTCCGTGTAACCTAATGTTCTTCTTCTAATCTTCTTAAACAAAAAAGGGGGAGATGTTGTATTCCTCTGAGAAATGGTTTTTCCCCTCAAAGTCCCCCTGAAGCTTGTGCCATATAGTTGGACCCTTCTTCCCTATCTTATCTACTTCTGACCCTATTGGCTGAAGGCCAATATCCTTCCTTGGCCATAGACTAGATAAACCCCTGTCTTTCCTGTTTTCCCTCTCTCTGCTCCTCACCCTCCCCGCTCCTGGAACACCACAGGGGAGAATAAAGCATGGACTGAATGTGAGGGGTTGAGATCCACCCTTTTTCATATCTTTATTCTGTCTCTATGAAATATATTTCCCTAAAAGCCCTGAGAATCTGAGCTAGCTAGGATTGGGGCTAGAAAGGGAACCAATATTTCATATTGTAGCCTGGATTTTCTCAGCAATGCTATAATGTGTGTGCTGCTTTTAAAGGGTTTGTGTCCTGGGAATTTTGTACCTCTGCCCAATCAAGGATGTGGTGTTCCAAGTGTTCTGTCTATGTATTAATCTGGACTTGGGTTCTTGGTGCTTACCCTGTGCCTACAGAAGAATCCTAAAGAGTTATAATCTCTCTATAGAATTGAATATTACTAATTCAAAACTGTATTTGAGGTTAAAATTCCCTAAGCATAAAAGAATAAAAAAGTAAGGTGGTACTTCGAATAGGCATTTACATTATTAATCTGTCTGATAGTTATTTATAGGCTAGTTATTTGGATTCAAGTTCAGACTAAATGGCATCTGAAATAGATGTTCTCTTCATAGACATGAAGATGGTTATTTTAGCAGTAAATGAAGACAAACAGAACTCACATGAAGAATATCAGTTAAGAAAGGTCAGATTCTTATTCAGGGAAAGGTTAGGGAAGTGGTTTGCTAGAGCTCAGGACTGTTCCAGTAGTGCTGCAGAGTCATGAGGAAAAAGAGCAGTGTCTCCAGTTACACAGCACAGACATCCATGGATATTGAGTGCTTTCCAGTCCTTTCAGCATTGCATAGAGTTGGAAAGAATCTCGAGGGCTTGTAGCTGATTTAAGAAAGGAAATAATGCCTTTTACTTTGATGTACTTTTAAATCCTCTCCAATAGTGTGGTTGACTGGTTGGTTTAAACAGCAGATGAGAGGTCTAACATGAAAGTGGCATTTATTTGCTTTTTTGTGCAGGTTGATCCAGGCAACTGTCTTGTGTATGTTAAACTGATATTTGTGTATCAGGGCTGTGTTTGTATACCTGTTCCGAACCAGATGGGGAAAGAAATTGTGCATATTTCCCTTAGTGTATTTATACTTCTCTTTCTTAATGCAAACAAAAGTTTTTCATATGCATTTAAATACTGGAATAAGCCATCAGAGTCTCATTTAAAATGTGTCTTATTCTAGAGCATTCAGAGTTTATTTGTGAGTATGACTTAGGGTAACCAGTAACTACCCTTCAAAGTAAGCTGAAATATGCCTTTTCTATTGAGATAGAACAGGAATTTTTGAGCAGTTTGCTTCTTAACTGACTTCTTTCTTCTCACTATTGGAATGATAAAACAAGCAGACCTAGTAGATGGTCTTCATCTGCTTGTTGTGAAGTGCAGTGGGCAGATCAATGGTGATTGCAAATTTATTTGCTTGGAGATGCCATTTTATAGTGTTGTGAAATTGAGGCAATGATAATCCTGAGTAGTTCTATTGAAATTAGCTCTGCAAATTCTCCTAAAAATGAGAAGACATCCTCTTTTCCCTGAATACTGAAAAAGGAAAAAAAAAGTTGGAAGAAGTCTAAAGCAGAGATTGAGAACAAGTTGGCAGCGGATTGAAATTGATGGGATTTTGTTCATCTTTGTCTTTGGTAGCAGTGGCAGCCTGTCTGTGGTACTGCTGATAAAGTCAATAACATTCCTGGGTTCTGCATCTGTTTGGGCTTTCTTGGGTGACAAGGTCCTCTCTGAGCAATGCTTCAAAATCCAGTGTGAATATTTGGTGTGACTCTTGCAAACGAGACCCAAGTGAAGCACAGGAAAGGTGGAATATGGTTCTATCAGGGGAGATATTTGGTACCTGTACAGGTGATATTGCAATTAAATGGTCAAATCACCAGTGCAAAGATTTTGAAAACAATATGGAGAGTATTGAGAGGAGTGAGGAAATAGTCAAAAAAAAAAGTAGTCTCGGATCCCAGGCTGATAGCCTACCGAGAATTGCTGGTAAAGTCCTTTTCTCCAAGCCCCGTGCCAGAAGGAAGAGTCAGGATGCGTCGATTTCTTTATCATAATAGTTTATTCATTTGATGTTCCAAAATATTTTCTCTTCGGCCGGCGTAGGTATCACCTACGCCGCTGCTCAAGGCTATCTGCCCGCCTCCTGGGCTGTCGCTATCTCTTATACTATGTACTACGTGTTCTATGTTTACAATGTTATACCAATACCCATCACCTTTATTAAACTGTGTATTTCTACTCTAATCCAATCTAAAAGTGCCACCACCACAGCAGAAGATGGAGGACAAGAAGAAGAAGAAGAAAGACAAGGGACACACCCAAATCCCTCCATCTTGTCTCCTTGAGCCTCCTTTGTGAACCCCCAAAATCCACTTTAATAAACAAAAACAAGTTACTTAAAATCCTAATCATACACTTGTGGCTTGTAATTCCTCATATAACGTTGGCAATCGCTCCCAAGGGCTAAAATCAAAGGCACTGGCATTTTCATCACTATACCAGGGTCTCAGGACCCCCTCCTGGGGTCTCGGACTGCCCGGGACATCTAAAGGGATGTCCTGGGTTCCGACATCTCCCCCTTCTCTTTGAACTAAAAAGACTTCCTTTGCGGCCTTGCTTATGGCCCGGCGCGTGCATTGGAGGATGCACGGCACAAGGAGCAGAAGAATTACAAGTCCTATTACAAACCCTATAAAATATAAAACACTGTTTTAGAAAATTCTCTCCACAATGGAGAAAGATTGAAAAAATCAAGAACACCATCCAGCCAAGATCCTGTAACTTCTCCTAGCTTGGCTACACCTTCTCGCAATTGCCTTATGTCTTCGTGGATTGATTTTGAATGATCCGACAAGTTCATGCAACACATTCCCTCAAATTCTTCACATCCGTGCCCATGGGTCAGCAGCAGATAATTGACCGCCACCCTGTTCTGAAGGGTTGCCCGTCTCACACTGTCGACGTCGGTTAACATGTCGCTCAGTGCAAGGGAAGTGGCACGGGCATATTTGCTCAACCAGCACCCCATTTGGTCTAGTTGAGTCAAGGCCGCTGCCGATGCTGTCTGTGCGGGAGAGAATTGCAGCCGCAATTCTCTGGGCCTTGGTCCAAGTGTGAACGTTATCATCACAACTCGGATCGTATTGTTTGATCGATCTTTTTTCCCTCTGTCTTTGCTCTCTTAGTGATGTTATGTTTGGTGTTAAGAGTGAGAGTCTCCCAATGCTGCATGGACCGCCTTCGACATTTGCAGGGACAGCAGGCCAAATTCTGTCCCCACAAATGAAGAAGATTCCCTGAGGCAATTGCGCTGGAGCTTGGTGGGATGGTTTCTCGGATACCTTGGTATAATTGCACCAATATGATGCATTCCTGTAGACGAGATGCTTTGGGGTCACATCTAATGTGTTTTGTTCCCCCTGCGTAATCTTTGAGTGATTAAATACAATGCAATATGTCATCTCCAATGAACCAAGAATTTCCAATTCCTGAGGTTCAAACGGAGCCACAGGAAGGAACTGTGTCCATATATACCACTCGTCTACAGGATTTGAAATGGCCTTTGCAATAGTTACAGTGATGTTCTCTGGAATCGGCCATTTCTGCACCGGCAGACCTACCAAGCATGTTGAAAACGGCTTTCCTGGCCTTGAGTGTACCAAGCAAATGGTATCTAAACCTGCTGCGTTGGCCAAAGTTTCCCACACATTTTCTTTTGGCTGGATCACGGGCAAGTCTGCTGCCTTGTTTGAGGCAATCAGAGAGAAAATGAAGTACATGTATAACATCTGAGCGTACTTCATGCTCGCCCCCTGTGGGAACCTCTGAGGCACAACCACACTCAAACCCCAAAGAAAACCCCCAAGTCTTTGGTGTTTCCCGCTTGGTCACGTCTGCGTGCTCTCGTCTCGGTTCTTGGAGTCCGTGTCTGTTTGTTTTGGACTCGATCAGCGTCTGCTTGCGCCTGAGTTCGATCAGCGTCTGTTCGCGCCTGGACTCGATAGGGCTTCACGTGTCTCGCTGACACCCACTTCGGTCCTTGCCCTGTAGAAATACAAGTATATCCCTTGCCCCAGGTTAATGCAAAGTGTACCTTCAGTTCTTCCTGTTTCTGGGTATATCTTTATGATTATCTTGTTTTGATATTTGGAAATACAAAAACTACATACGTGCATTGATACTCAAAAGATGCATGACTTTCTTGACAACAACTAGAAAAACTTCTAGTACATACTTTAAATGATAATATGATTGATGGCTATCAATGATGACACGTACGGAATTAAATGATTATTAATTTTTTGAAATACTGTTCCATCATCTCAGAGTCTGCAAACAGCTCTTGGAACCCCCCTTTTTAGGGAAGACCCAAACACTCTTTCCCGGGCAAGGTGCTTAGGTCCACTCCAAAACTGGTCCAGCTGTTATTTTTTTATCGGATCGAATTGTCAAGTCAAAAGCGACTTGAGTTTACTTTCAAGGCAGACAACATCTGAGCTTTATTTGGCAAAACATCTGTCCAGATAAAGTCAAGAGTCTGGCCAGGACTCAGGCTTTAAATTGGAGTGATGTCCCCTCATAGAAAACTCGACAAATTTACATCAAACAACTGACACCTCAGTCCTAATCACCCTAGGAAGCTGAGATAATATCTTTCTAAATTATTATATATTTATGATTTTAAGATAAAATGTAGAGAATTCACAAAAACATCCTACAACCAATAATAACCACAATGTAAATTATCACAGATCCTTCCATGCCACCCATGGAAGACAAACATCAGCAAAGACTAATGAATAACAAAACCTTTCTGGAAATCAAGGGTTTAACAAATTGCATCTTCTTCCATCCACAAATAACTGGTGTCTATCAGTGTTTCTTCCCGGCTGTTTCAGTCGCAGCTGTTCCATTTCTAAGAAAACCAATCAAACTTTGTAAGTTAGACATGATGCTTTAACAAACCTAAATCAATTTCAAAATCAAACAGTGTGCACTCTGGTATAAACAAACCTTGATGAAAAAATCCCAAACTGCACTAACTTTTTTTTTTTTTTTTTTTTTTTTTTTCCATTATGATAATAAATTTTCTCTCAATTACTCTATATTTTCTTGCCGAGATGCAGCCCCCTCTAACCCAGGGGTTACTGACATCTTAGGAACTCCTATATTTCATCAGAATGCAGCCCCTTCTAATCCATCCAAGGGTTACTAGCATTCCAGGCACCCTTCCC
>JAJEOU010001875.1:0-11989 GCA_021534815.1 Acrocephalus arundinaceus
AAAATAATAATAATATAAATAAAATAAAATAAAATAATATAATATAATATAATATAATATAATATATATAATATAATATATATAATTATATATTATATAAATTATATATATAAATATATAAATATATATAATATATAAATTATATTTTATATAAATCTATAAATATATAAAATAGAATATAATAGAATATATAAAATATATACAATATAATACAATATAATAAATAAGTATATATTTGTATAATATATATAAATATATAAAATAGATCTTTATATAATATTTATATAATACATATATGTATAAATACATATATTATATGTAATATAATACATATATTACATATATATAATATATATTATATATATAATATATATAATTATATATAAGATATATAATAATAGTATATATTACACACTATTTACTATTTACTATTATAGTATACACTGTAATAAACTATTCCAATAATTCATTACCCTTCCAGTAAAAATCTTTTTCCTAATATCCAACCTATCCTAATATCCAAACTTTACACATAAATACCTACTATGTAAACTCTTATAACGAATTGTAATTAGAAAATAATTTGGGTTCTGATTGTAATGGCGTGAATTGTAACATCTGCACTGTCTCACCCTTCACACGAGACTAAACATAGAACCCAAGTTTTTAAAATTCCTCTCTCACTTGCCCCATCAGAAAAAGGTGAAATGGTTTTTGTGAGGGACTCACGGTGAGGTTTAAGGAAAAGGTAAAATCTGACATGGGGACTCACGGTGAGTTCAAGGAAAAGGTAAAATCTGACATGGGGACTCACGGTGAGTTCAGGGAAAGGTAAAATCTGACATGGGGGACTCATGGTGAGTTCAGGGAAAGGTAAAATCTGACATGGGGACTCACGGTGAGTTCAGGGAAAAGGTAAAATGGTTTTTGTGAGGGACTCACGGTGAGGTTGAAGGAAAAGGTAAAATCTGACATGGGGGACTCACGGTGAGTTCAGGGAAAAGGTAAAATGGTTTTTGTGAGGGACTCACGGTGAGGTTGAAGGAAAAGGTGAAATCTGACACGGGGACTCACGGTGAGGTTTAAGGAAAAGGTAAAATCTGACATGGGGGACTCATGGTGAGGCTGAAGGAAAAGGTAAAATGGTTTTTGTGAGGGACTCACGGTGAGTTCAGGGAAAAGGTGAAATCGTTTTTTGAGGGACTCACGGTGAGGTTCAGGGAAAAGGTAAAATCTGACATGGGGGACTCACGGTGAGGTTCAGGAAAAGGTAAAATCATTTTTTGAGGGACTCACGGTGAGGTTCAGGGGGTTGATGATGCCCCCGGGGGGCTGGCAGGACTCGTTGCCGTTCACCACGATGGCCGTGGGGTACAGGAGCCATTTCCCATTGGGAATCTCGTAGGGCCACTCAAATCCCAGCAGGATCGTGCCCAGGGAGCCCAGGGACTCGCCCTTGGTGGTCACCTGCGGGCAGGGCCAGGCTGGTGTTCCCAAATCCTCCTTCCCCTATTCCCAAATCCTCCCAATTCCCATATTCCCCAATCTCCTCCTTTCCGTATTCCCAAATCCTCCTCCCTTCCACATTCCCAAATCTTCCTTCCCACCTTCCCAAATCTCCTCCCTGTATTCCCAAATCTCCTCCCTCTTCTGCATTCCCAAATCCATTTCCTTCCCTCATTCCCAAATCCTCCTCCCTCCCGAATTCCCAAATCTTCTCCCTCCTGCATTCCTAAATCCATTTCCCCCCCCACCTTCCCAAATCTCCTCCTTCCTCTGCTATTCCCAAATCTCCTCCCTCCCGTATTCCCAGATCTCCTCCCTGTATTCCCAAATCTCCTCATTCCTGCATTCCCAAATCCATTTCCCTCCCGCATTCCCAAATCCTCCCCCTTCCCGTATTCCCAAATCCTCCTCCCTCCTTCCCAAATCTCCTCCCTCCTGCACATTCCCAAATCGTCCTCCCCGTATTCCCAAATCCATTTCCCTCCCGCATTCCCAAATCTCCTCCCTCTCGCATTCCCAAATTCCCCTCCCTTCCACATTCCCAAAATCCTCCTCCCTGTATTCCCAAATCCTCTTCCCTTCCACATTCCCGAATCTCCTCCCTTCCACATTCCCAAATCCTCCTCCTTCCCGCATTCCCAAATCTCCTCCCTCCCGCCTTCCCAAATCTCCTTCCCGCATTCCCAAATCTCCTCCCTTACCGCATTCCCAAATCCATTTCCCTCCCTCCCCAAATCCTCCCCCGGCCCGGCCGCCCCCGGCTCACCTGGAAGTCGAAGCTGAGGGCGCTGCCCACGTCCCGCTCGTGTTCCATGGCGGACTCGCCCACCACGGCCCCGCTGAAGTAGGACTGGAGGTGGGAGGCGGCTCTGGGGACAGGACGGGGACAGCGTGAGGGACATGGGGACACCCCAGTGCCACGGGGACACCCCATTGGGGACACCCCATTGCCATGGGGACACCCCATTGCTGGGACACCCCATTGCTGGGACACCCATTGCCACGGGGACACCCCATTGGGGACACCCCATTGCCACGGGGACACCCCATTGCTGGGACACCCCATTGTCACGGGGACACCCCATTGCCATGGGGACACCCCATTGGGGACACCCCATTGCCACGGGGACACCCCATTGCCGGGACACCCCACTGTCACGGGGACACCCCATTGCCATGGGGACACCCCATTGCTGGGACACCCCATTGCCATGGGGACACCCCATTGCTGGGACACCCCATTGTCACGGGGACACCCCACTGCTGCTCCATTTCTGGGACACCCCATTGCTGGGACACCCCATTGTCACGGGGACACCCCATTGCCATGGGGACACCCCATTGCTGGGACACCCTTTTGCTGGGACACCCCATTGCTGCCCCACACGGGGACACCCCATTGCAGGGACACCCCATTGGGGACACCCCATTGCCACGGGGACACCCCATTGCTGGGACACCCCATTGCCATGGGGACATCCCATTGCCACCCCATTGCCATGGGGACACCCCATTGCCACCCCATGAAGGAGACACAGAAGGGATAGAGGGGACACAGAGAGGGTGGAGGGGACATGGAGTGAGGGGACACAGAGGGGTGGGTGGGACACAGAGCAAGTGAGGGGACACACAGGGGGTGGAAGGGACACACAGGGGCTGGAGGGGACACAGAAAGGGGGTAGAAGGGACAGGGAGGAGGTGGAGGGGACACAGAGAGGATGGAGGGGACACACAGGGGATGAAGGGGACACACAGGGAGTGAGGGGACATGGAGGGGTGGGTGGGACACACAGGGGATGAAGGGAACACACAGGGGATGGAGGGGACACGGTGATGAAGGGGACACACAGGGGATGGAGGGGACACGGTGATGAAGGGGACACACAGGGGATGGAGGGGACATGGTGATGAAGGGGACACCCAGGGGTGTGTGGGACACTCACATGCTCAGCGAGGACTGGATGCTGTAATCCACCAGCAGCTTGGCCAGCACGGGCTGCAGATCCTCCTGCGTGCTCTGCCTGCCGGGACACCGGGATGGGCCGGGACACCGGGATGGGCACCTCCCCTGCCCCAAGGGAGCGTCCCTGTCCCCGTCCCTGTCCCCTCCCACTCACGTGGACAGGTCCAGCCACACCAACACCTCCCGCGTGTCCAGCATGATCCCGATGGCCTCGAAGGTGATGGTCAGTTCTGCCTGTACCCGGGGAGGGGACACGGAGCAGCTCAGCCCAGTCCCGCCCAGTTTGCCCCAGTCCGGGGCAGCTGGGGGGGCAACTGGGGACAGCTGGGGGGGTAAATCCTTCTCTGCATGAAGTGGTTTTACTCTTGGAATGAACCTCTGAGTTTGTGCATTTCCTGCCATTCTGTCACTCAGAGCTAAGATTTTAAAACTGAATGAGTCTCACAGTGTGAAGGACTTTTGTAAATTATTCCCAGTTCTGGGGATCCTCAAAGTGAAATAGGAAAACACTTCTGCTGACAGCAAATTCTGTCAATTTGTTACCATTTAAAATTGCAGTTCTGTACTGCCAGGAAATATTCAAAGAAGGTTTCTTAGAGTGGTGGCACAGGGATGTGGTGTCTGTGACTGGGAGACACTGGGGGCAGCTGGGGGACACTGGGGACAGCTGGAGGGCACTGGGGGGCAGCTGGGGGACACTGGGGGACAGTTGGGGGGCACTGGGGACAGCTGGGGGAGCAGCTGGTGGGCACAGGGGGCAGCTGGGGGAAGCTGGGGACAGCTGGGGGGCACTGGGGACAGCTGGGGGACACTGGGGGCAGCTGAGGACAGCCAGGGGAGCAGCTGGTGGGCACAGGGGGCAGCTGGGAGGTACTGGGGACAGCTGGGGGACACTGGGGACACCTGGGGACATCTCTCACCCTCTGGTTCCTCTTGAAGGGGTTTCCCAGCTCGCACAGCACCGTCTCCCCGAAGGTGCAGGCCCCGCTCTGGGGAGGACAGGAGGGTCAGGGCCGAGCCCAGGTGGCCCCTGGTGGCCCTGGGGACCCCGGGGTGTCCCCGTACCGGGCGGACGGAGGAGGGCAGCAGGCTGGGGGGCACGGTGACGTTCAGCAGGGCCTCGTGGGCGTCCTCGCCGTCCCAGGGGGTGGAGGGGACGTTGGTGATGTTGATGCTCAGGTGCAGCTTGCGAACGTCCCGGCTGTACTGCAGCACCTGCGTGCCATTCACCCTGCGGGGACAGGGGTCAGGGACCCTGGGGACATGGGGACAGCCCCAAGGGACACGGGGACACCCCCAGGGACAGGGACAGCCTGGGGACAGGGACAGCCCCAGGGACAGAGACAGCCCTGGGGACAGGGGGACACCCCTGTGGGACAGGGACAGCCTGCGGGGACAGGGGTCAGGGACCCTGGGGACATGGGGACAGCCCCAAGGGACACGGGGACACCCCCAGGGACAGGGACAGCCTGTGGGGATAGGGGTCAGGGACCCTGGGGACATGGGGACAGCCCCAAGGGACACGGGGACACCCCCAGGGACAGGGACAGCCCCGGGAACAGGGACAGCCTGGGGGGACAGGGACAGCCCCCGGGGACAGGGGTCAGGGACCCTGGGGACATGGGGACAGCCCCAGGGGACACGCCCAGGGACAGGGACAGCCCCGGGGACAGAGACACCCTGCAGGGACAGCGGGTGAGGGACAGCCCGGGGATGGGGACAGCCCCAGGGGACACGGGGACACCCCTCTGGGGACAAGGACAGCCCCGGGGACACAGACAGCCCCAGGGATGGGGACAGCCTGGCAGGGACACGGGGACACCCCGAGGGGACAGCGGGTCAGGGACAGCCTGGGGGGACAGGGACACCCTGTGGAGACAGAGGGTCAGGGACCCTGGGGACAGGGACAGCCTCAGGGGACATGGGGACACCCCGGGGGGACAGGGACACCCTGCAGGGACAGCGGGTCAGGGACAGCCCGGGGACGGAGACAGCCCCAGGGGACATGGAGGCACCCCCGAGGGGACAGGGACACCCCTGTGGGACAGGGACAGCCTGGGGGGACAGGGACACCCTGGGGGGGACAGCGGGGTCAGGGACAGCCCGGGGATGGGGACAGCCCCAGGGGACACGGGGATACTCCCCTGGGGACAAGGACACCCTGCAGGGACAGCACGTCAGGGACAGGCCTGGGGGGACAGGGACACCCCCGGGGGTCAGGGACACACACCACGGAGGGGACAGGGACAGCCTGGGGACAGGGGCAGCCCCGGGGGACACGGGGACATGCAGGGCAGGCCTGGTGGCACCTGGGCAGGGGCTGGTTCTGCTCGGTGACGAAGCTGCTGTGCAGCTGCAGGTTGCTGTAGCACTGGTTGTCAGAGCCACACTCCTTCTGGAACTCGATCTGCAGGGACAGGGGCGTCCCCTCAGTGTCCCTGTGACCCCTGGGACACCCGGGGCACCCAGGCGTGTCCCCTGAGTCCCTGTGACACCCCAGGGCACCCCCTGAGTCCCTGTGACCCTGTGACATCCCAGCGTGTCCCCTGTGACCCCCAGGACACCCCAGGGTGTCCCCTGAGTCCCTGTAACCCCCCAGGACACCCAGGCATATCCCCGAAGTCCCTGTGATCCTTGGGGCATCCCAGGTGTGTCCCCTGAGTCCCTGTCACCCCCTGTGACAACCCAGTGTGTCCCCTGTGACTCCCAGGACACCCCGGTGTGTCCCTGAAGTCCCTGTGACTGCTGGGACACCCAGGTAGGTCCCCTGAGTCCCTGTGACACTCCAGGGTGTCCCCTGTGACCCCCAGGACACCCCAGGGTGTCCCCTGTGACCCTATGAAACCCTGAGGTGTCCCCTGTAGCCCCCAGGACACCTCAGCATGTCCCCTGAGTCCCTGTGACACCCCATGGTGCTCCCTGTGACCCTATGAAACCCTGGGGTGTCCCCTGTGACCCTGTGACACCCCAGCGTGTCCCCTATGACCCCTGTGACACCTCAGGGTGTCCCCTGTGACCCTGTGACATCCCAGGATGTGCCCTGTGACACCTCAGGGTGTCCCCTGTGACCCTATGACACCTCAGGGTGTCCCCTGTGACCCCTGTGACACCCCAGGGTGTCCCCTGTGACCCCCAGGACACCCCAGGGTGTCCCCTGTGACCCTGTGACATCCCAGCATGTCTCCTGTGAGCCCCAGGACACCCCAGGGTGTCCCCTGAGTCCCTGTGACCCTGTGACACCCCAGGATGTCCCCTGTGACCCTCGGGGCACCCCAGCGTGTCCCCTGTGACCCTGTGACACCTCAGGGTGTCCCCTGTGACCCTATGAAGCCCTGGTGTGTCCCCTGTGACCCTGTGACACCCCAGCGTGTCCCCTGTGACCCCCAGGACACCCCAGGGTGTCCCCTGTGACCCTGTGACATCCCAGGATGTGCCCTGTGACACCTCAGGGTGTCCCCTGTGACCCCTGTGACACCCCAGGGTGTCCCCTGTGACCCCCGTGTGACACCTTGGTCTCGTTCTCGTGGCTCTGGTCCTGGTTGAGCACGGGGAAGGCGTCCAGGGAATGTGGGCCCAGCTGGAAGGTTCTGGGCCTCTCCAGCAGGGAATAGTTCAGGGAGAGCACAATGGGGTGCAGCTTGTCCCGGACATTGTCCTGTCACACACACAGAGCCCCCCAGGGTCAGCCACGGCCACCTCTGGGGACCCCCTGGCTACTGCCAGCCCAGGGAGAGAGCCCAGAGAGCCCCCAGAGAGCCCAGAAACTGATCCCAGGGATGGGAGAGAGAAAGGGAAGGGAAGGGAAGGGAAGGGAAGGGAAGGGAAGGGAAGGGAAGGGAAGGGAAGGGAAGGGAAGGGAGGGAAGGGAGAAGGGAGGGAAGGGAAGGGGAAGGGAAGGGAAGGGAAGGGAAGGGAAGGGAAGGGAAGGGAAGGGAAGGGAAGGGAAGGGGAAGGGAAGGGAAGGGAAGGAAGGAAGGGAAGGAAGGAAGGAAGGAAGGAAGGAAGGAAGGAAGGAAGGAAGGAAGGAAGGAAGGAAGGAAGGAAGGAAGGAAGGAAGGAAGGAAGGAAGGAAGGAAAAGAGGGATGGATGGAATGGAATGGAATGGAATGGAATGGAATGGAATGGAATGGAATGGAATGGAATGGATGGAATGGAATGGGATGGGATGGAATGGAATGGAATGGAATGGAATGGAATGGAATGGAATGGATGGGATGGGATGGAATGGAATGGGATGGGATGGGATGGGATGGAATGGAATGGAATGGAATGGAATGGAATGGAATCGATGGAAGGAAAGCCTCTCACCAGCAGCAGCAGCTCCTGGGTCTGGCAGCGCGTGTCGGGCATGGAGAAGTCCCCGGTGTAGGTGGCCGATTGTGACCCCGAGAACCTGACCCTGGGCGGGTGACGGTCCCTGTCGGCCTCCAGCGTGTACTGCAGGGCTGGGGACAGCACGAGGTGTCACCCACCAGGGATGGGGACAGCACGAGGTGTCACCCACCAGGGCTGGGGGCAGCACGAGGTGTCACCCACCAGGGCTGGGGGCAGCACGAGGTGTCACCCACACCCCTGTGTGTACTGCAGGGCTGGGGACAGCACGAGGTGTCACCCACCAGGGCTGGGGACAGCACGAGGTGTCACCCACCCCCCAAAATGTGTCCCCGTGTCCCCCCCACTCACTGATCCTCTGGCTGTAGCTGGGGTCCCCCGCGCTCTGGTTGTAGGAGAAGCACAGTGTCACCGTCATGCTGTGGGGACAAAGGGGCCGTGAGCCGAGCTTGGGGTGCCACCAGCAGCCTCAGGGACACCCCAGGGACACCCCGGGGACTCACCAGGACTTGGGTGTGCACTGGGCAGGGTCCACCTTGCTGGGGGTCACCGTGAAGGTTTTGTCCAGGATGTTGATGACGGGTCGGGCTCTGGGCAGGGGGTGGGGTTGGGTGAGCCCCCCCTGCTCTGTGGCCACCCCGGGGTGACAGGACAGCTGTCCCCTGTCCCTGTCCCCTGTCCCTGTCCCCGTACCTGAGCAGGACCACGTGCTCGCTCAGGCTGCCCACCAGCAGATCCGGGTAGGAATTCCCGTCCATGTCCAGCCCCCCGCTCAGGGAATATCCAAAGGTTGGGATCAAGGTGGGGCCCAGGTCGGACCCGCTGATCACCTGGATTTGGGGGGGCACGGGGGGGCTCAGCCAGGGCTCATCACCCCCAGGATGAACCCACGGCAGCCCCCGGGAGTGGGGGTGCTGGGGGAGCCCCAAAGTTCTGATCCTGGGGGGATCCCAAAACCCTGATCCTGGGGGATCCCAAAGTCCTGATCCTCGGTGGTCTCAGCCCTGATCCTGGGGGGATCCAGCTCTGATCTTGAGGGATTCAGCCTTAATCCTGGGGGATCCAGAGTTCTGATCCTGGGGGTCTCAGCCCTGACCCTGGGGGGGATCCAGAGCTCTGATCCTGGGGGTCTCAGCCCTGACCCTGGGGGGATCCAGGCCTGATCCTGGGGGGGTCCCAAAGACCTGATCCTGGGGGGATCCAGGCCTGATCCTGGGGGGTCCCAACCCTGATCCTGGGGGATCCAGGCCTGATCCTGGGGTACCCAAAGCCCTGATCCTGGGGGGGGGGGGGGGGATTCAGCCCTAATTCTGGAGGGATCCAGAGCCCTGATCCTGGGGGTCTCAGTCCTGATCCTGGGGATCTCAGTCCTGATCCTGGGGGATCCAGCCCTGATCCTGGGGGTACCTAAAATCCTGACCCTGGGAGGGATCCAGCCCTGATCCTGGGGGTCTCACCCCTGATCCTGGGGGTCTCACCCCTGATCCTGAGGGTCTCATGCCTGATCCTGGGGGTACCCAAATCCCTGATCCTGGGGGTACCCAAATCCCTGATCCTGGGGGTACCCAAATCCCTGATCCTGGGGTCTCAGCCCTGCCCCTCTCCCCGGGGCCGTTACCTGCCGGGGCCGTTCCTGCAGCCCCTGGGCGCTGCTGTGGTAGATGTAAACCTTGCCAGGCCCCTCGAAGGGAGCCCCCACGGCGATATCTGGGGGGGACAAGAGCAGGGTCAGCCCCCCAGAGCCCTCCCTGGCACCCCAAACTCCAGCTCTCACAGCCAGGCCACATCTGGGGTCCCCCCTTGTAAACATTTAAATTTAACTTAATTTAAATTTTCGTTCTGGGGTTAAACAATGAACAACAGGTGCTGAGTGCAGTAGTGACAAACAATGGGAGCTGAAGTGAAAATGGATGAGGAAATCCTAAATCAGGGATTCCCTGGGTGTGGTGGGGCTCTGGTGTGCCAGGAAGGGCAAAGAATGTATAAATAAATACATGTACAGGGGTGTGTGTATATATGTATATATACGTGCATATGTATGTGTATATATGTGTATATATGTATGTAAATATGTATGTGTGTGAAAAATATATATGTATGTATATATGTGTGAAAATGTATATGTATGTGTATATATGTGCCTGTATATGTATATGTGTGTATATATATGTGTATATGTATATATGTGTATATGTATATATGTGTATATATGGGTGAAAAAAATCTGTGTATTTTTGTACGTAAATATGTATGTGAAAAATATGTGTATATATATGTATACATGTATATATGTATATTTATGTGTGTATATGTATATATATGTATATATGTATGTGTGAAAAAAAAGTATATGTATATACGTGCCTATATATGTATATGTGTGTATATATATGTACATATGTATGTGTGAAAGAAAATATGTATGTGTATATATGTGCCTATATATGTGTGTATATATGTATATATGTGTATATATCTGTATATATCTGTATCTATATGTGTATAAATGTGTGTGTATATGTGTATATATATGTATATATGTGTGTGGAAAAAAATATATGTGTGTGTATATGTGCATATATGTATATATATGTGTGTGAAAATATATATGTATCTATTGTATATTGTATCTATTTTTTATTTATATACACATATATATACATATATATACATATATGAGTATATATACAAAAAACATACATCTACAATATACAATAGATACATATACTATATATATATTAAAAATATATACAATATACACATATACTATACATATTTTTAAATATATATATACACATATACACATATATATACACACACATATATATACACACATATATACATATTATATATATATAATGTGTGAAAAAATATATGTGTATACATGTGCTTATATATGTGCGTATGTATATGTGTATATATGTATATATAAGTGTGTATATATTTATATATGTGTGTGTTTATATGTGTGTATATATGTAAATATATGTATATACATGTGTATATATATGTATATATGTATGTGTGTGTATATATGTATGTATATATATTTGAATATATGTGTATATATATGTGTATATATGTGTATATATGTACACATATATATGTATATATGTGTGTATATGTGCATATATATGTATATATATGTATATATATGTAAATATATGTAAATATATGTGTGAGTGGAAAAAAAAGGTGTGTATATATGTATATATAGTGTATATATATGTATATATATGTGTAGTGTACATATATCGTGTATATATGTATATATATGTGGGGTAAAAATTTATATACGTTATATATAATATATATATTTATATACATTTATATATATACACACATATATACATATATATGTGTATGTATATAAAAATATATATACATATATTTTTATATTATATATTATATATATAATTATACTATATATATTTTTAAATATATACAATATGCAATATATACTTATACTATATATATATTTTAAAAACCCATATATATATATATAATAAATAAATAAAAAATATAGATATAAAATAAATAAATAAATATATATATATAAAAAATAAAAAATATATAAAAATATATTTAAAAATATATAAAAAATATATAAAAATATATAAAAAATATATAAAAATATATATAAAAATATACATAAAAATATACATAAAAATATACATAAAAATATACATAAAAATATACATAAAATATATATAAAAATATATATAAAAATATATAAATAAAAATTTATATAAAAATATACCCCCCCGCCCCAGATGTCTGGGGTGCCCCCCCTGTCCCCCTGTCCCCCTTTCTCACCCTGGAAGCCGTCCTGGTTGACGTCCCCGAGCGCGGCCAGCGCCAGCCCGAAGCCGGAGTGGCCGGGCCCGGTGAGGCGCAGCGCGGCCCGCGGCCCGAAGCGCCCGGCCTCGTTCATGTACACCAGAACCGCACCGCCCTCCTCCCGCTGCCGGTCAAAGTAGTACGGGGCACCCACCAGCAGGTCCTGCCACCTGCGGGGACAGCGCGGCACGGGGATGTCACACGGACACCGAGTTGTCACACGGACACCGGGCTGTCACACGGACACCTCCCCCAGGGGATGGAGGGGTGGGGATGGTCCCAGAGTTATTGTCCCCCCCCCCCCAAAAAAAAGTACCCCCAGAAAATGTGATTGTCCTCACAAAAAA
>JAJEOU010001876.1:0-16705 GCA_021534815.1 Acrocephalus arundinaceus
GGCATTGAGGGATTGGGGACATTGGGGACAATTGCAGACACTGGGGACAGCTGGGGTCATTTGGGGACGTTTGGGGACATTGGGGACACTGAGGACATTTGGGGACATCAGGGACATCCAGGGCATTGAGGACACTGGGGAACATTTGGGGACATTTGGGGACATTGGGGATATTTGGGGACATTTGGGGGTCATTGGGGACACTGGGGGACATTGGGGACATTTGGGACATTTGGGACATTGGGGGACATCATTTGGGGTCAGCTGAAGACACCGGGGACAATGGGGACATTTGGGGATATTTGGGGACATTTGCGACAGTTGGGGACATTTGGGGACATTTGAGGACATGGGGGACAGCAGTGGGGACAGCAGGGACACACGACAGGGACATTGGGGACTTTGGGGGGACATTTGGGGATATTTGGGGACATTTGGGGACATTTGGGGGACATTGGGGACACTGGGGGCATTGGGGACATCAGGGACAATTGGGGACATTAGGGAACATTGAGGAGATTGGGGACATTTGGGGACACCGGGGACATTTGGGACAGTTGGTGACACCGGGGACATTTGGGGACAATTGGGGACATTGGGGATGTTTGGGGATATTTGGGGACATTTGGGGGACATTGGGGACACTGGGGGCATTGGGGACATCCGGGAAATTAGGAACATTTGGGGACATAGAGGGACATTGAGGGGATTGGGGACATTTGGGGACATCAGGGACAACTGGGGACATTGGGGAACACTGAGGAGATTGGGGACACTGGGGACAGCTGAGGACATTTGAGGACACTGGGGGACATTGGGGACACTGGGGACAATTGGGGATATTGGGGACATTGAGGGGATGTTGGGGACATTTGGGGACATCAGGAACATCCAGAGCATTGAGGACATTTGGGGACGTTGGGGACATTTGGGGACATCAGGGACACTTTAGGGACATTTGGGGACATTGGGGACGTTTGGGGATGTTGGGGATTGGGGACATCGAGGGCATTTGGGGACATTGGGGACACTGGGGACATTTGGGGGACATTGGAGACAATGGGGGACACTTGGGGGGACATTGGGGACATTGGGGATGGCGTGGGAGGGATCTTGGGGACACTTCTGTCATTTTGGGGACATTGGGGATGGGAGGGGACAATGGGGGGACCTCGGGGACATTTTTGTGGACAATTTCGGGGAGGTGACGAGGCAGTGACACAACTTGGGGACACTTTGGTGACACTTTTGTGTCCCCCTCTCTGTGTGTGTCCCCAGATCGTGGTGACGGTGTGGCAGCGTGACACGGAGCCAGCCGAGCTGCAGGAGGGGACAGGGACAGGGACAGGGACAGGGACAGAGCCAGCACAGGTGACAATGGCAGGGCCAGGCCAGGTGACAATGACAGGGACAGGGACAGGGACGGGCGGGTACCTGAGGCTGCTCCAGGGCCGCGCCCCCGGCCAGGTGTTCCGGCAGCAGCACGGAGCCTTCAAGGCACAAGGTGAGGTCACCAAATGTCCCCAAGTGTCCCCAAAGTGTCCCCAAGTGTCCCCTGGGTGTCCCCAAGTGTCCCTGAGTGTCCCCAAGTGTCCCCGCCCCAGTGGTGCCACCCCCAGGTGTCCCCTCAGTGCCACCCCAGGTGTCCCCATGGAGCCTTCAAGGCACAAGGTGAGGTCACCAAGTGTCCCCAAATGTCCCCAAAGTGTCACCTCCCCACCTCCGGTGTCCCCAAGTGTCCCCGCCCCAGTGGTGCCACCCCCAGGTGTCTCCAAGTGTCCCCAGGTGTCCCCTCAGTGCCACCCCAGGTGTCCCCATGGCGCCTTCAAGGCACAAGGTGAGGTCACCAAATGTCCCCAAAATGTCCCCAAACTGTCCCTGAGTGTCCCTTCCCCAGGTGTCCCCTCAGTGCCACCCCAGGTGTCCCCATGGAGCCTTCAAGGCACAAGGTGAGGTCACCAAGTGTCCCCAAATGTCCCCAAGGTGTCATCTCCCCCCCTCTGGTGTCCCCTGGGTGTCCCCAAGTGTCCCCGCCCCAGTGGTGCCACCCCCAGGTGTCCCCTCAGTGCCACCCCAGGTGTCCCCATGGAGCCTTCAAGGCACAAGGTGAGGTTCCCTGATGTCCCCAAGGTGTCACCTCCCCACCTCTGGTGTCCCCAAAGTGTCCCCAAGTGTCCGTGAGTGTCCCCAAGTGTCCCCACCCCAGTGGTGCCACCCCCAGGTGTCCCCAGGTGTCCCCTCAGTGCCACCCCCAGGTGTTCCCATGGCGCCTTCAAGGCACAAGGTGAGGTCACCAAGTGTCCCCAAATGTCCCCTGAGTGTCCCTTCCCCAGTGGTGCCACCCCAGGTGTCCCCAAGTGTCCCCTCAGTGCCACCCCAGGTGTCCCTATGGAGCCTTCAAGGCACGAGGTGAGGTCCCAAAGTGTCCCCAAAGTGTCCCCGAGTGTCCCTGAGTGTCCCCGAGTGTCCCCGCCCCAGTGGTGCCACCCCCAAGTGTCCCCTCAGGTGTCCCCACGGCACCTTCAAGGCTCAAGGTGAGGTCCCCAAATGTCCCCAAGTGTCCCGAAGTGTTCTCTGAGAGTCCTCGAGGTGTCCCCAAAGTTCTCCCAGTGTCCCCAAGGCCACCCAAGTGTCCCCAACCCCCCAGGACCAACAGGGATTGTCCCCAACCTCAACTTGGGGACACTTTTGATGCCACCAAGGTAGGACGTGTCCCCTTGGCTGAGCCTGGTGGCCCTGGCTGGCTGTCCCCAAGTGTCCCCAAGTGTCCCCACAGTGTCCCCAAGTGTCCCCAAGGCTCTCCCAGTGTCCCCAGGGCCACCCTGGTGTCCCCAAGGCCACCCTGGTGTCCCCAGGTGTCCCAAAGCCACCTCAGGACTGTCCCCAACCCCAACTTGGGGACACTTTTGATGCCACCAAGGTAGGACGTGTCCCCTTGGCTGAGCCTGGTGGCCCTGGCTGGCTGTCCCCAAGTGTCCCCAACTGTCCCCAAGGCCACCCAGGTGTCCCCAAGTGTCCCCAAGGCCACCCTGGTGTCCCCACAGTGTCCACGCTGCTGACGGTGCTGCCACCCCCCCGTGTCCGGTGCCGCCAGGTGACCGTGTCCGGCAAGTACCTGACCGTGCTCAAAGGTGACCCTGGGGGACAGCTGGGGACAGCTGGGGACATCGGGAGGGGTTGGGGACATCGGGAGGGGTTGGGGACATTTGGGGACATTTGGGAGGGGTTGGGGACATTTGGGAGGTTGGGGACATTTGGGGGGATAGGGGACATTTGGAGGGGTTGGGGACATTTGGGGACATTTGGGAGGAGTCGGGGACATTTGGGAGGGTTGGGGACATTTGGGAGGAGTTGGGGACATTTGGGAGGAGTTGGGGACATCGGGAGGGTTGGGGACATTTGGGGGGGTTGGGGACATTTGGGGGCCTTGGGGACATTTGGGAGGGGTTTGGGGACATTTGGGAGGGGTTGGGGACATCGGGAGGACTTGGGGACATTTGGGGGGAGTTTGGGACATTTGGGGGAGTTGGGGACATTTGGGGGGATAGGGGACATTTGGGAGGTGTTGGGGACATTTGGGGGGGTTGGGGACATTTGGGAGGGGTTGGGGACATCGGGAGGAGTTGGGGACATTTGGGGGGAGTTTGGGACATTTGGGGGAGTTGGGGACATTTGGGAGGGTTGGGGACATTTGGGGGGATAGGGGACATTTGGGAGGGGTTGGGGACATTTGGGAGGGTTGGGGACAAAGGGGGAGGTGGAGGCAAAAGGGGGGGACAGGGTGGGGGGACAAAGTGGGGAGGTTCCCCCTCAATGTCCCCAGTGTCCCCAATGCCCTGGATGTCCCCAATGATGTCCCCAATGTCCCCAATGTCCCCAGTGGCCAACGGCAGCTCCCAGGACGAGCTGTCCCTGTGGGACGTGCAGATCCTGCCCCGTGTCTCTGATGTCCCCGATGTCCCTGATGTCCCCATTGATGTCCCTGATGTCCCCAATGTCCCCAATGTCCCCAGTGGCCAATGGCAGCTCCCAGGACGAGCTGTCCCTGTGGGATGTGCAGATCCTGCCCTGTGTCCCCGATGTCCCTGATGTCCCCAATGTCCCCAATGATGTCCCCATTGATGTCCCCAGTGGCCAACGGCAGCTCCCAGGACGAGCTGTCCCTGTGGGATGTGCAGATCCTGCCCTGTGTCCCTGATGTCCCCAATGTCCCCAATGTCCCCAGTGTCCCCAGTGATGTCCCCAATGTCCCCAATGTCCCCAGTGGCCAACGGCAGCTCCCAGGACGAGCTGTCCCTGTGGGACGTGCAGATCCTGCCCCGTGTCCCTGATGTCCCCAATGTCCCCGATGTCCCCAGTGATGTCCCCAATGTCCCCAATGTCCCCAATGATGTCCCCAATGTCCCCAATGTCCCCAGTGGCCAACGGCAGCTCCCAGGACGAGCTGTCCCTGTGGGATGTGCAGATCCTGCCCAATTTCAACGCCAGTTACCTGCCCGTGATGCCCGACGGCTCCGTGCTGCTGGTGGACGACGTCTGGTGAGCCCGGGGACACCTGGGGACACCTGGGACACCTGGGGACACCTGGGACACCTGGGAACACATGGGGACACCTGGGGACTGCAGGGACAGTGTGGGGACACCTGGGGACACCTGGGGACACCTGGGGACACCTGGGGACACCTGGGGATGGTGTGGGGACACATGGGGACACCTGGGGACACCTGGAGACTGCAGGGACAGCGTGGGGACAGCTGGGCACATCTGGGGACAGCTGGGGACACTGCAGGGACACCGTGGGGACACACGGGGACAGTGTGGGGACACATGGGGACAGGTGGGGACACCTGGGGACACACGGGGACATCATGGGGACATCTGGGACAGCTGGGGACACCTGGGGACATTGTGGGGGTAGCTGGGGACACCACAGGGACAGCTGGGGATGCCTGGGGACACCTGGGGACACAGTGGGGACACCTGGGGACACATGAGGACACCTGGGGATGGTGTGGGGACACATGGGGACATCGTGGGGACAGTGTGGGGACACATGGGGACAGATGGGGATGGCTGGGGACACACGGGGACACCTGGGGACACACGGGGACATTGTGGGGACAGTGTGGGGACACATGGGGACAGATGGGGATGGCTGGGGACACACGGGGACACCTGGGGACACTGCAGGGGCAGCTGGGGACACCTGGGACAGCTGGGGATGGCTGGGGACAGCGTGGGGACAGCTGGGGACAGATGGGACAGCGTGGGGATGGCTGGGGACACCTGGGGACTCATTGGGACAGTGTGGGGACACTGCAGGGACAGCTGGGGACATCGTGGGAAAACCTGGAGACAGATGGGGATGGCTGGGGACACCTGGGGACAGCATGGGGACACCGTGGGGACACCGTGGGGACACCTGGGACAGTGTGGGGACACCTGGGGACAGCATGGGGACACATGGGACAGCATGGGGACACCTGGGGATAGCTGGGGAGACCTGGGGACAGATGGGGACAGCATGGGGATGGCTGGGGACATCGTGGGGGCACTGCAGGGACATCGTGGGGATGCCTGGGGACAGCTGGGGATGCCTGGGGACACTGGAGGGGCAGCTGGGGACAGTGTGGGGACATCGCGGGGACACCGTGGGGACAGCTGGGGACAAATGGGGACATTGTGAGGACCTTGGGGACAGTGTGGGGACAACATGGAGACCTTGGGGACAGTGAGAGGACCTTGGGGACAACCTGGAGACTCTAGGGACAACGCTGTGACTTTGGGGACACCATGGGGACCTCGGGGACATCATGAGAGCCTTGGGGACACCATAGGGACCTTGGGGACACTGTGGGGACCTCGGGGACACTGTGGGGACCTCGGGGACACCATGAGAGCCTTGGGGACACCACAGGGACCTTGGGGACAGGAGAGAACTTCAGGGACAATGTGGGGACAACATGGAGACCTTGGGGACACTGTGGGGACTTTGGGGAAAACCTGGGGACTTTGGGGACAACGCTGTGACCTTGGGGACAACGTGGAGACCTTGGGGACACCATGAAAAACTTGGGGACAATGTGGAGACCTTGGGGACACCAAGGGGAGCTGTCCCTGAGTGTCCCCACTGTCCCCTGGCAGCCACCACTCCGGGGAGGTGCCCGTGGGCGCGTTCTGCCGTGTCCCCGGCTGTCACTCGGGGTGGCCTTGGGGACACTGTGGGGACCTCGGGGACACCATGAGAGCCTTGGGGACACCATAGGGACCTTGGGGACACCACAGGGACCTTGGGGACAGGAGAGAACTTCAGGGACAATGTGGGGACAACATGGAGACCTTGGGGACACTGTGGGGACTTTGGGGAAAATGCTGTGACCTTGGGGACAACGTGGAGACCTTGGGGACACCAAGGGGAGCTGTCCCTGAGTGTCCCCCCTGTCCCCTGGCAGCCACCACTCCGGGGAGGTGCCCGTGGGCGCGTTCTGCCGTGTCCCCGGCTGTCACTCGGGGTGGCCGTGTCCCCTGAGCGCCCTGGAGGAGCAGAACTTCCTGTTCCAGCTGCAGGCGCCCGAGCGGCCGCCCCGCGACGCCAAGGAGGTGAGGGGACACCTGGGGACACCTGGGGACACCTGGGTGGCCTTGGGGACAGCCAGCCAGGGCCAAGGGGACTTGACCCACCTTGGTGGCATCAAAAGTGTCCCCAAGTCGGGGTTGGGGACAATCCTTGGGGGTCTCTGAGGGGTTTGGGGTGGCTTTGGGACACTTGGGGACACCAGGGTGGCCTTGGGGACATCTGGGTGGCCTTCGGGACACCTGGGGACAGCCAGGTGGGGCCACCAGGCAAAGCCAAGGGGACTTGACCCACCTTGGTGGCATCAAAAGTGTCCCCAAGTCAGGATTGGGGACAATCCTTGGTGGTCTCAGGGGAGTTGGGAACACTGGGAGGGCCTTGGGGACACTTGGGGACAACCAGCCAGGGCCACCAGGCTCGGCCAAGGGGACTCATCCCACCTTGGTGGCACCAAAAGTATCCCCAAATTGGGGTTGGGGACAATCCTTGGGGGTCTCTGAGGGGTTTGGGGTGGCTTTGGGACACCTGGGGACACCTGGGTGGCCTTGGGGACACTTGGGGACAGCCAGCCAGGGCCACCAGGCTTGGCCAAGGGGACTCATCCCACCTTGGTGGCACCAAAAGTGTCCCCAAGTCGGGGTTGGGGACAATCCTTGGGGGTCCCAGGGGAGTTGGGAACACTGGGAGGGCCTTGGGGACACTTGGGGACACTTGGGGACAGCCAGCCAGGGCCACCAGGCTCGGCCAAGGGGAGTTGTCCTGCGTTGGTGGCCCCAAAAGTGTCCCCAGGCTGGGGTTGGGGACAATCCTTGGGGGTCCCAGGGGGGTTGGGGACACCTGGGTGGCCTTGGGACACTCAGGGACACTTGGGGGACACCAACCCAAAGCCACCAACCCCCCCTAGATGCCACCAAGCCCTTTTGACCGCCGTGTCCCCCGGGCTTGGTGACAACCCCCATTGTGCGTGGTGGCCTTGGGGACATTGGGGACACCGTGGGTGACAGTGACAGTGACAGTGACGGTGACATCGCTGTCCCCACGCAGGGCCTGGAGGTGCCCCTGGTGGCCGTGGTGCGATGGTCGACGCCCAAGCTGCCCTTCACCAGCAGCATCGTCACCCACTACCGGTGAGTGTCACCCAATGTCACCCGGTGTCACCTCAGTGTCACCTCAGAGTCACCTCGGTGTCACCAAGGCTGCCAGAACCTCCTGTGGTGCCACCACCTTGTTGTCACCTCATTGTCATCTCGTTGTCACCTCCTTGTCACCCTCTGGAGCTCTCTGGGTGTCCCTGTGGTGTCACCTCGGTGTCACCTCAGTGTCACCAAGGCTGCCAGAACCTTCCTGTGGTGCCACCACCTCGTTGTCACCGTGTCATGGCTCTCAGAGACTCCTCTTGGTGTTCCTGGGGTGTCACCTCGGTGTCACCTCAGTGTCACCTGGTGTCACCTCAGTGTCACCTCAGTGTCACCACAATGTCACCAAGGCTGCCAGGTCTTCCTGTGGTGCCACCACCTCGTTGTTACCTCGTTGTCCCAGTGCCACCACATCCCCAGAACCTCCTGGGCCTCCTCTGTGGCTCTTTCAGAGATGTCCCCAAGATGCCACCACCGTGTCCCTGATGTCCCCAAGCTCTCCAGACCCTCCTGGCTTGTTCCATGCGTGCCACCACCTCCTGTCCCCTCCTGTCCCAGTGCCACCACATCCCCAGAATCTTCCGGGCCTCCTCCATGGTTCCCCCAGCGCTGTCCCTGCAGTGCCACCTCGATGTCCCCGATGTCCCCACAATGTCCCCAAGCTCTCCTGGTTGCCCAGAGCCACTTCTCCGTGTGCCACCACCTCCTGTCCCCTCATTGTCCCCTCACTGTCCCAGTGCCACCACATCCTCAGAACCTCCTGGGGCTCCTCCATGGCTCCCTCAGAGATGTCCCTGAGGAGCCACCACCGTGTCCCTGCTGTCCCTGTGATGTCCCCAAGTCCTCCAGACCCTCCTGGCCTCTTCTCCGTGTGCCACCACCTCCTGTCCCCTCATTGTCCCAGTGCCACCATGTCCCCAGAACCTCCTGGGCCTCCCCCAGCGCTGTCCCCATGGTGCCACCTCAATGTCCCCAAGCTCTCCAGACCCTCCTGGCCTCTCGTCCGTGTGCCACCACCTCCTGTCACACCACTGTCCCCTCACTGTCCCAGTGCCACCACATCCCCAGAACCTCCTGGGGCTCCTCTGGGTGTCCCTGGGGGTGTCACATGATGCCACCTTGATGTCCCCAAGCTCTCCAGACCCTCCTGGCTTGTTCCATGCGTGCCACCACCTCCTGTCCCCTCACTGTCCCCTCACTGTCCCCTCACTGTCCCAGTGCCACCACATCCCCAGAACCTTCTGGACCTCCTCCGTGGCTCCCCCGGTGGTGTCCCCTCTGTGCCACCTCTCTGTCCCCATGGTGCCACCTCTCTGTCCCCATGGTGCCACCTCTGTGTCCCCACTGTGCCACCTCTCTGTCCGCATGGTGCCACCTCTCTGTCCCTGCAGTGCCACCTCTGTGTCCCTGCAGTGCCACCTCTGTGTCCCCTCGGTGCCACCTCTCTGTCCCTGCAGTGCCACCTCTGTGTCCCTGCAGTGCCACCTCTCTGTCCCCACTGTGCCACCTCTGTGTCCCCATGGTGCCACCACTCTGTCCCCACGGTGCCACCTCTCTGTCCCCATGGTGCCACCTCTCTGTCCCCCTGGTGCCACCTCTCTGTCCCTGCAGTGCCACCTCTCTGTCCCCACGGTGCCACCTCTGTGTCCCCATGGTGCCACCTCTCTGTCCCCACGGTGCCACCTCTGTGTCCCCATGGTGCCACCTCTCTGTCCCCATGGTGCCACCTCTGTGTCCCTGCTGTGCCACCTCTGTGTCCCTGCTGTGCCACCTCTCTGTCCCCATGGTGCCACCTCTGTGTCCCCTCTGTGCCACCTCTCTGTCCCCTCTGTGCCACCTCTCTGTCCCCACGGTGCCACCTCTCTGTCCCCGCTGTCCCCTCAGGCTGCCGAGCATCCGCCTGGAGCGGCCGCGCTTTGTCATGACGGCCACCTGCGAGTCCCCCGTGGTGGCCCTGCAGCGCTTCACTGTCACCTACACCCTGCTCAACGACCTGCAGGACTTCCTGGCCGTGAGGCTGGTCTGGACACCCGAGGCCACCGCTGGTGGGGACACCTGGGGACACTTGGGGACATTGGGGACATTGGGAATAAAGGGGACATTGGGGATGTTGGGGACATTGGGGACCTGCAGGACCTCCTCGCCGTGCGCCTCATCTGGACACCCAAGGCCACTGCCAGTGGGGACATTGGGGACACTGGGGACATCCAGGGGATTTGGGACATTGGGGACACTGGGGACACTGGGGGACATCCAAGGGATTGGGGACATCCAGGGGATTTGGGACATTGGGGACATTTGGGGACATTGGGGACCTGCAGGACTTCCTGGCTGTGCACCTCATCTGCACACCTGAGGCCACCGGCGGTGGGGACACCTGGGGACACTTGGGGACATTGGGGACATCCAGGGGATTTGGGACATTGGGGACATTTGGGGACATTGGGGACCTGCAGCACTTCCTGGCTGTGCACCTCATCTGCACACCTGAGGCCACCGGCGGTGGGGACACCTGGGGACACTTGGGGACATTGGGGACATCGGGGATATCCAGGGGATTGGGGACATCAGGGACATTGGGGACACTGGGGGGATTTCGGACATCAGGGACATTGGGGACACTGGGGGGATTTGGGACATCGGGGACATTGGGGACACTGTGGACACCTGGGGACACTTGGGGACATTGGGGACACTGGGGGGATTTGGGACATTTGGGGACATTTGGGGATATTGGGGACATTGGGTGGATTTGGGGGATTGGGGACATTGGGGACCTGCAGGACTTCCTGGCCGTGAGGCTCGTCTGGACACCTGAGGCCACCACTGGTGGGGACACCTGGGGACACTTGGGGACATTGGGGACATCCAGGGGAATTTGGGACATCAGGGACATTGGGGGACATTTGGGACACTGGGGACACTCTGGCGATGTTGGGGATGTTTGGGGACAACTGGGGACATTGGGGACCTGCAGGACTTCCTGGCCATGTGCCTGGTCTGGACACCCAAGGCCACCACCGGTGGGGACACTGGGGACACTTGGGGACACTGGGGACATCCGGGGGAATTTGGGACATCAGGGACATTGGGGGACATTTGGGACACTGGGGACACTCTGGCGATGTTGGGGATGTTTGGGGACATTTGGGGACATTGGGGACCTGCAGGACTTCCTGGCCATGTGCCTGGTCTGGACACCCAAGGCCACCACCGGTGGGGACACCTGGGGACATTTGGGGACACCTGGGGGGATTTGGGGACATTGGAGACTTTTGGGGACATTGGGGACATCAGGGACATTTGGGGACTTTGGGGACATTGGGGATAAAGGGTCCTGAAATTCCTGAATAATTCCTGAATAATCTCCCAAGTTATTATAAAATCCAAAAAAAATGTCGGAAAAGAAATCCCAAAAAAACACTCTAAAGACACCCCAAAAAATCCCAAAAAACCGCCCCCCAAAATCCAAAAAAAACCCGCTCAAAAAATCCGAAAAAATGCTCAAAAATGCCCCCAAAAATCCCAAAAAACACCCCAAAAATGCTCAAAAAAATCCCAAAAAACCGCTCTAAAAATCCAAAAAAAATCCCAAAAAAGCCTCCCAGACCCTCCAAAAATCCCCCAAAATTCCCGGATAATTCCCGGATAATTCCTGGATAATTCCTGGATAATTCCCAGATAATTCCCGGATAATTCCCGGATAATCCTGGATAATTCCCGGATAATTCCCGGATAATTCCTGGATAATTCCCGGATAATTCCCAGATAATTCCCGGATAATCCTGGATAATTCCCGGATAATTCCTGGATAATTCCCGGATAATCCTGGATAATTCCCGGATAATTCCTGGATAATTCCCGGATAATCCTGGATAATTCCCGGATAATCCTGGATAATTTCCGGAACGTTCCAGGGCGCTCCCGGGGCTCCCTGGACTCTGTGGTTTGTCACTCACCCCTGACCAACCTGGGCTACTCCCGCAAGGGCAGCGCCAGAACCTTCCGGGTGTCCTTCAGGGCGCTGCGGGCCGGGCTCTTCGAGGTCAGTGCCACCCGTGGGTGTCACCTGGGTCACCCCAGTGTCACCTGGGTCACCTGTGTCACCTGTGTCACCTCTGTCACCCCAGTGCCACCCCTGTCCCCGTTGTCCCATTCCCAGTATCCCCAGTATCCCCATTCCAGGCACTGCGGGCCGGGCTCTTCGAGGTCAGTGCCACCCATGGGTGTCACCTGGGTCACCCTCGGTGTCACCTGGGTCACCCCAGTGTCCCCAGTGTCCCCATTCCCAGCGTTATCCCATTCCCAGTATCCCCAGTATCCCCAGTATTGCCTCCAGGGCGCTGCGGGCCGGGCTCTTCGAGGTCAGTGCCACCCATGGGTGTCACCTGTGTCACCCTTGGTGTCACCTGGGTCACCTGTGTCACCCCAGTGCCACCCCTGTCCCCGTTATCCCATTCCCAGTATCCCCAGTATCCCCACTGTTATCCCATTCCCAGTATTCCCAGTATCCCCAGTATCGCCTTCAGGGCACTGCGGGCCGGGCTCTTTGAGGTCAGTGCCACCCGTGGGTGTCACCTGGGCCACCCCAGTGTCCCCAGTGTCCCCATTCCCAGCGTTATCCCATTCCCAGTATCCCCAGTATCCCCAGTATCCCCATTCCAGGCACTGCAGGCCGGGCTCTTCGAGGTCAGTGCCACCCGTGGGTGTCACCTGTGTCACCCGGGTCACCTGTGTCACCCCAGTGCCACCCCTGTCCCCGTTATCCCATCCCCAGTATCCCCAGTATCCCCAGTATCCCCAGTATCCCTGTTCCAGTCCATTCCCAGTCACCGATGCCCTCCCAGTCCCTCCCAGTCCCTCCCATTATCCCCAGGCTCTCTCCCAGTCCCTCCCAGTATCCCACAATCCCCTCCCAGTCCTTCCCAGTGCTCCAAAACCCCATCCCAGTGACTCCCAGTGCCTCCCAGTAACACCCAGTGCTCCCAGTACACCCAAATCCCCTCCCAGTATCCCCAGTGCCCTCCCAGTACCCCCAAATCCCCTCCCAGTCCCTCCCAGTGCCCCCAAAACTCTCTCCCAGTGCCCCCAAAACTCCCTCCCAGTCTCTCCCAGTGCCTCCCAGTAACACCCAGTGGCTCCAGTACCCCCAAAACCCCTCCCAGTCTCTCCCAGTTCCCCCAGAACTCTCTCCCAGTATCCCCTCCCAGTAACACTCAGTGCTCCCAGTACCCCCTAATCTGCTCCCAGTCTCTCCCAGTTCCCCCAAATCCCATCCCAGTCCCTCCCAGTGCCCCCAAAACCCCATCCCAGTCCCTCCCAGTGCCCTCCCAGTCCTTCCCAGTCTCCCCAAAACCCATCCTAGTGCCCTCCCAGTAACTCCCAGTGCTCTCCCAGTCCCCCCAAAACTCCCTCCCAGTCTCTCCCAGTGCCTCCCAGTAACACCCAGTGCTCACAGTACCCCCAAATCCCCTCCCAGTATCCCCAGTGCCCTCCCAGTATCCCAAATCCCCTCCCAGTCCCTCCCAGTGCCCCCAAAACTCCCTCCCAGTGGCTCCCAGTGACTCCCAGTGCCCCCAAAACTCCCCCCCGGTGCCCTCCCAGTGCGTCCCAGTGACTCCCAGTCCCTCCCAGTGGCTCCCAGTGACTCCCAGTGCCCCCAAAACTCCCCCCGGTGCCCTCCCAGTGCGTCCCAGTGACTCCCAGTACCCCCAAATCCCCTCCCAGTCCCTCCCAGTCCCCCCAAAACTCTCTCCCAGTGGCTCCCAGTGACTCCCAGTGACTCCCAGTACCCCCAAATCCCCTCCCAGTCCCTCCCAGTTCTCCCAAAACTCCCTCCCAGTGGCTCCCAGTCCCTCCCAGTGGCTCCCAGTGACTCCCAGCCCCTCCCAGTACCCCCAAATCCCCTCCCAGTCCCTCCCAGTCCCCCCAAAACTCCCTCCCAGTGGCTCCCAGTGACTCCCAGTTTCCCCAGCTGTCCCAGCACATGAAGCTGAAGCTCCAGTTCACGGCCAGTGTCACCAGTGCCCCCCCCGAGGCGCGCCCAGTGTCCCGCAAGAGCAGCCCCAGTTCCCCGGCCGTGCGTGAACTGGTGGCCGGACTGGGGCGCTCCCAGTCCTTCTCCCACCAGCAGCCGGCCCGCAGCCACCTCATGAGGTACTGGGAGGGACTGGGAGGGACTGGGAGGGGTTTTATGGGAAGTGGGAGGGACTGGGAGGGACTGGGAAGGGTTTTGGATGGATTGGGAGGGACCAGGAGCAACTGGGATGGACTGGGAGGGACTGGGATGGACTGGGAGGGGACTGGAGGATGCTGGGAGGGACCAGGAGGGGTTTTATGGGGACTGGGAGGGACTGGGAGGGGTTTTGGGCATACTGGGAGGGACTGGGAGAGGATTGGGAGGGACTGGGAGGGACTGGGAGGGACTGGGAGGGGTTTTATGGGGAGTGGGAGGGACTGGGAAGGTTTTGGGAGGGACTGGGAGGGCATTGGGGGATACTGGGAGGGGCTGGGAGGGACTGGGATGTGCCAAAGAGACACTGGGGGGTGACATTGAGGTGACACCGATGTCGCTGTCCCCGGTCTGGCAGCGTCACGGAGCACAGGGCCCCACCCTGGGGTGACACAGGGACACTGTGGGTGACACAGGTCACACAGGAACGCTGTGGGTGACACAGGTCACACAGGTGACACACAGGTGACACTGAGGTGACACAAGGGACACTGAGGGTGACACAGGTGACACAGGTGACACTGAGGTGACACAGGGACACTGAGAGTGACACAGGTGACACAGGGACGCTGTGGGTGACACTGAGGTGACACTGCTGTCCCCAATGTCCCCAGGTCAGGCAGTGTGATGGAGTGCAGGGCCATCACCCCAGGGTGACACTGTGGGTGACATGGGTGACACAGGGATGCTGTGGGTGACACTGAGGTGACACAGGTGACACAGAGGTGACACAGGTGGCACAGGTGACATTTCTGTCCCCAGGTCGGGCAGTGTGATGGAGCGCAGGGCCATCACCCTGGGGTGACACAGGGATGCTGTGGGTGACACAGGGACACTGGGGGTGACACTGAGGTGACACAGAGGTGACACAGATGTCCCCAATGTCCCCAGGTCGGGCAGCATGATGGAGTGCAGGGCCATCACCCCGGGGTGACACTGTGGGTGACACAGGACACTGTGGGTGACACTGAGGTGACACTGAGGTGACACTGAGGTGACACTGATGTCCCCAATGTCCCCAGGTCGGGCAGCGTGATGGAGCGCAGGGCCATCACCCCAGGGTGACACTGTGGGTGACATGGGTGACACAGGGATGCTGCGGGTGACACTGAGGTGACACAGGTGACACAGAGGTCACACAGGTGACATTGCTGTCCCCAGGTTGGGCAGCGTGATGGAGCGCAGGGCCACCACCCTGGGGTGACACTGTGGGTGACATGGGTGACACAGGTCACACACAGGTGACACAGAGGTGACACAGATGTCCCCAATGTCCCCAGGTCGGGCAGCGTGATGGAGCGCAGGGCCACCACCCCGGGGTGACACAGGGATGCTGTGGGTGACACAGGTGACACTGAGGTGACACAGTTGATACTGATGTCCCCAATGTCCCCAGGTCGGGCAGCGTGATGGAGCGCAGGGCCATCACCCCAGGGTGACACTGTGGGTGACATGGGTGACACAGGGACACTGTGGGTGACACAGGTGACACACAGGTGACACTGCTGTCCCCAATGTCCCCAGGTCGGGCAGTGTGATGGAGCACAGGGCCATCACCCTGGGGTGACACTGTGGGTGACACAGGGATGCTGTGGGTGACACAGGTGACACTGAGGACACACAGGTGACAGAGGTGACATTTCTGTCCCCAGGTCGGGCAGCGTGATGGAGCGCAGGGCCATCACCCCCCCGGTGGGGTCCCCCGTGGGCCGTCCCCTGTACCTGCCCGCGGGTGACAAAGCCGTGCTGGCCCTGGACAAGATCGCCAAGAGGGAGTGCAAGGTGCTGGTGGTGCCACCCGTCAAGTGACACCCGGGGGACAGCCTGGGGACACCGCTGGGACATCATGGGGACACTGCTGGAATCATGGGGACAGTGCGGGGACAGCGCTGGGACCATGGGGACACCGTGGGGACACCGCAGGGACAGTGCTGGGACCGTGGGGACAGCATGGGGACACTGGGGACACCCTGGAGACACCGCTGGGGCCATGGGGACAGCTTGGGGACACTGCAGGGACAGCGCTGGGACCATGGGGACAACGTGGGGTCACTGGAGACACCATGGGGACACTGTGGGGACACCGGGGACAGTGTGGGGACACTGCTGGGACCATGGGGACACTGTGGGGACACTGTGGGGACACTGTGGGGACACTGTGGACAGCGTGGGGACACTACTGGGATCATGCGGACATCATGGGGACAGCCTGGGGACATCATGGGGTCACTGGGGACACCAGGGACAGCCTGGGGACACCACTGGGACCATGGGGACATGGTGGGGACACTGCTGGGGACATTGCCTGGGTGGCAGGGACAGTCTGGGACACTGGGGATGGCACTGGGACAGCTTGGGGACAGCTTGGTGACATGGCCAGGGTGGCAGGGACACCGCTGGCACAGCACTGGGACACTGGGGACAGCCTGGGGACAACTTGGGGACACGGCTGGGGTGGCACTGGGACACTGGGGACAGCCTGGGGACAAGGCTGGGGTGGCAGGGACGGCGCTTGGGACAGTGGGGACAGTATGGGGACAATGGGGACAGTATGGGGACAATGGGGACAATGGGGACAGGGCCACCCCCAGAGCCTTGGGGACAATCGGGGACATTGGGGACAGAGCCACCGCCAAAGTGTCCCCAAAGCCAGGTGACAATGGGGGGGGGGTCACTGCCACGTGCCATGGAGGGGACCTTGGGGACACCTTGGGGACACGGCCTGGAGCCGTGGGACTTTGGGGACAATTTGATCTTCTCTCA
>JAJEOU010000750.1:0-17991 GCA_021534815.1 Acrocephalus arundinaceus
TGAGGCATCATGGGCCCATCGTGCTAAAAACAACTCTCCCTTGTGTTCCCAATCTAAATCAATCTTTGACACCTCTATTTTGCTGCCCGATCTACCTGCTCGTTGTTTTGATGCTCCTCATTAGCTCTGCTCTTGGGGACATGGGCATCTACATGGCGGACTTTCACAGGTAGTCTTCCTACCCTGGTAGCAATGTCCTTCCACTCCTCAGCAGCCCAGATTGGTTTCCCTCCACGCTGCCAATTAGCCTCTTTCCACCTCTTCAGCCATCCCCACAGAGCATTGGCTACCATCCATGAATCGGTATAGAGGTAGAGCCTTGGCCACCTCTCCCTCTCAGCAATATCTAGGGCCAGTTGAATGGCTTTGAGCTCAGCAAATTGACTGGATCCACCCTCTCCTTCAGTGACGTCTGCAACCTGTCATGTGGGGCTCCATACAGCTGCTTTCCATCTCTGACTCATCCCTATGACACGGCAGGAACCGTCGGTGAATAAAGCATAACGTGCTTCCTCTGCCGGCAGCTGGTTGTATGGCGGAGCTTCCACAACCCAAGTCACTGGTTCTTGTTCTTCATCTGCAATGCTGAAACTTTCACCTTCGGGCCAGTTAGTAATTATTTCCACAATTCCAGGGCGATTCAGTTTCCCAACTCGGGCGCGTTGTGTAATGAGGGCCATCCACTTGCTCCAGGTAGCGCTGGCGGCATGGTGGGTGGAGGGAACCTCTCCTCTAAACATCCACCCTAGCACCGGTAGTCGGGGTGCCAGGAGGAGTTGTGCTTCCGTACCAATCACCTCCGAAGCAGCTTGGATTCCCTCATAGGCGGCCAAGATTTCTTTTCTGTTGGGGTGTAATTATCCTCAGACCCCCTGTAGCTCCGACTCCAGAATCCCAGTGGTCGGCCTCGGTCTCACCAGGTACCTTTGCCAAAGGCTCCAGGACAGACCCTGGCTCCCGCCGCAGAGTAGAGTACGTTCTTTACATCTGGTCCCGTCCTGACTGGGCCTAGGGCTACTGCATGAGCGATCTCCTGTTTGATCTGGGTGAAAGCTTGCTGCTCAGGGCCCCAATAGAAGTCATTTTCTTACGGGTAACGAGATAAAGGGGCTCACAATCTGACTGTACTGCGGAATTGCATCCTCCAGAAACCTATGGCACCCAAGAAAGCTTGTGTTTCTTTTTTATTCGTTGGGGAGACATAGCTGTGATTTATTAATGACATCTGTAGGAATCTGGCGCCGTCCATCTTGCCATTTCACTCCTAGAAACTGGATCTCCCGAGCAGGTCCCTTAACTTTACTTTTCTTAACCGCAAAGGCCGGCTTCCAGGAGAATTTGGATGATTTTCTCCCCTTTCTCGAACACTTCCGCTGCTGTGTCTCCCCACACAATGATATCATCAATATATTGTAGATGTTCGGGAGCCTTATCCTTTTCTAATGTGGCTTGGATCAGTCCATGGCAGATAGTAGGACTGTGCTTCCATCCTGGGGCAGTCGGTTCCAGGTGTACTGCACTCCCCTCCACGTGAAGGCAAACTGAGGCCTGCATTCTGCTGCCAAAGGAATGGAGAAAAATGCATTTGCAATGTCAATTGTGGCATACCATTTGCTGCCTTGGACTCCAGCTCATACTGAAGCTCCAGCATGTCCGGCACAGCAGCGCTCAGTGGTGGTGTCACTCATTCAATGCACGGTAGTCCACAGTCAATTCCATTCTCCTTCAGATTTTCGCACAGGCCAGATGGGGCTGTTAAAGGGTGAGTGGGTTTTACTAACCACCCCTTGGCTCTCCAGCTCTCGAATCATCTTATGTATGGGAGTCACAGCATCTCGAGTTGTTCTGTACTGTCGGCGGTGCACTATAGAAGTGGCAATTGGTACCTGTTGCTCTTTTACTTTCAAAAGTCCTACTGCAGATGGATTCTCAGACAGTCCAGTGTTGGGGGTTAGACTTGTTTATCCTTTTCACCTATAGAATTTTTTCCCAAGGGTTGCAAGGCAACTGATTGCCGGGTACTTATGAGTGCTCAGGTGAAAACAAAGCCTAGAAGCTAGCACTTGACTACACCCTTGTCTCCGGGAGTTTTCCCCGAGGGGGGGGGGGGAGAGAAAGACGGGGGCTGGGGGGGGCAGCTTCACTTTGGTGTGGTCTGCGTCGGGCGGACGGGGGCTGCCGTTGCTGTGTGAGTTTCTCACTGGCACCACCGGGATCTGATCCTGGAGAGAGAGCTGCCGTCGTCTGCTCGTGTGCCCAGATCCGGATTCCTCTTTTTGCTGCCCTGCTGGAGCTGCCTCGGCTGGGCATCCTGTCCCACTGCCTCGGCGTGTTTTGGAGCTGCTGCACCGCGGGCCCGCACTGGCCTTCTTGCCAGACGTTTGCCTCCAGTGACCACCGACTGAGCTCCGAACTTCATCCGATCCACCAGCCCGGGATTCCCCACCGTTCCAGCTTGGTACTTTTCTTTGGAGTCCCCCAGAGACCAGACTGCCCCGGGTTTTGTGGGACCAAGCTCCGTCAAGGTCCCTGGTTCTGTTTTCGCTATTAATTGCTGTAGTTGTTGTTGTTTGCCTGTTATACCTATTAGTAAAGAACTGTTATTCCTATTCCCATATCTCTGCCTGAGAGCCGTTTTAATTTTCTAAATTATAATAATTTGAGGGAAGGGGATTTGAATATCCATTCCAAGAGAGGCCCTGCCTCTCTTAGCAGATACCTGTCTTCTTTCAAAACTAAGACAGATTTTGGTGCCCAACGTGGGGCTTGAGGGCATTGAGAGAAAAAAGGGAATAACAGTTCTTAAGTGACCTAATTTCTTGTTCATTCTTGTTCACTGGATATAGAAACCTTGATAAGTAACGCCATGTGGTCTAACTTATCCTGGTTCGGGTGGCATGTGGTTGTGGCTTTATTTTGCCCATTTGCAGGCCTTTTCCTAAACATGGGCCCTATAACAAAAGCTACTGTGGCTGTTATCCAGTTTGTTTTATGGGCTGATAAGGTGAGGAATTCACTGATTTTTAACTTGCTCTGGACAGCAGGCACGTGGATACGTGGCTATCACATACTAAGTGGGTGTATTTGGGGTTACTTTAAGAATGGTACTTTCTGTGAGGAAATGACAGTGAGAGAAGTTTTCCAGACCTTTAGCCAGTTCCTTATGCCTACTCTACCAGCTTTTGAAGAGTTCAAATTTCCTCTAGAAACTAACCAAATGTTGCTGATGATCCTAGCTTATTTAGCTTTCAAAGATAAGGTGAGGTCAATTTGGAGCACTGCACAGACTAGATATTGCTGTGGGGCCTGACACTGCCCCAGAGGCTAGAGATACTGCTGTAGGGCCTGATACTGCCCCAGAGACTAGAGATACTGCTGTAGGCCTGATACTGCCCAGAGGCTGGAATGCTGCCATAGAGCCTGATACTGCCCCAGAGACTGGGGATGCTGGCCCACTGCCTGACCCTGCCCCGCAGCCCACCCCAGAAATGAACCACCCCAGTTGGGTGGGGGTTCTAGTGAAAGAGATACGTGAGATGAGCCAAGTGCTGAAAGAATACACTTCCCCAGCTGGTGAGAAGCCCTCCCCTTGCCCTGAAAAGGGAGAATCCGATAGTGCAGCAGTGGAACCCACAGAGGTTACAACCGTCCAGGTTCCAGCTGAACCACAGGACCAGTCACAACCAGCTGCAGTTGCCCCTGTAGAAACAAAGAAGTATAAGATGAAATCAGAGCACCCAGGTAATAAGGATAAGAAAGGAGGGCCCTCACAGCCCACAGGGGAACCAGAGGTTGAGATTACCATCGAGTCCCTGACTTATGAAAGCCTACGTAATCTGCAAAAAGATATTGCACGACGGGGACGTGAGGCTTATACAACTTGGTTACTTCGGGTTTGGGACCTTATAGGTACAGGCGTGCAACTGGATGGTGGTGAGGCAAGGAACTTGGGACCCTTGACCCAGGACTCAGGGGTGAATCAAGTATTTGTAAGGGAGCAAGGGCCCCTTCCCCTCTGGGAGCGACTTCTAATGAGTGTAAGGGAGAGGTTTGTCCACAGAGACAGAATGCAGGAGCACCATCATAGAAGTCAGTGGAAGACCCTTGAGGAAGGGATCCAACAGCTGAGGGAAGTGGCCATATTAGAGGTACTCTTTGGGAGAGGTGGACAGCATGACAATGACCCTGACAAGGTCAGGTGCACAGGGCAGATGTTGTGGAACCTGGCAAGTAAGGAGCCATCTCAATACACCACCTTCATTGCAATGATCAATCCTGATAGCAACCGAGAGACAGTGGGTTCTGTCGCCAGCAGGCTCAGAAATTATGAGAGCATGATCAGTGGCCCAATGCAGGCTCAGGTCTCTGCAGTAGTTAAGGAACTCAAAGAGGAGATAAGAGAAGTGAGGGAGGAGGTGAGGAGATGAGGAGGAACAGTTCCCATGCGGCACCGGTGCGAGTCACAGGCCCCAGAGCCAGAGCCCAACGCCCTCCAGCTAGAGAGAGAGGGTACACCCCAAGGGCTGACCTGTGGTTTTTCTTGCGTGACCATGGGGAAGACATGGGAAGGTGGGATGGAAAACCCACTTCTGCCCTGGCAGCACGGGTGCGTGAGCTCAAGGAGAGAAACACTAACCGAGGGGGTCCCACTAAAATGAAAGTAGCCTCAACCTCCCAGGACCGAGCCACCAGGTATTATAGAAGTGAAGATGATATGTCAGATCCCCTTGAAGGAGCCTCTACAATGTATGCCCAGGAAGGGAATAATAACCAGTGCTAGAGGGGCCCTGCCTCTAGCCAGGAAGAGGCACGGGAAAACCGAGTCTTTTGGACTGTGTGGATTCGATGGCCTGGCACATCAGAGCCACAGAAATATGAAGCTTTGGTAGATACTGGTGCGCAGTGTACCCTGATGCCATCGGGACATGTGGGGCAGAACCCATTTCCATTGCTGGAGTGACAGGGGGATCACAGCAACTGACTCTGGTGGAAGCCGAGGTGAGCCTGACCAGGAAGGAGTGGCAGAAACATCTGATTGCAACCGGCCCAAAGGCCCCGTGTATCCTGGGCATTGACTTCCTCCGGAATGGGTATTACAAAGACCCTAAGGGACTCAGATGGGCTTTTGGAATAGCTGCTGTGGAGGCAGAGGGCATCAAGAAATTGAACACCTTGCCTGGACTGTCAGAGAACCCATCTGCAGTAGGACACCTGAAGGTAGAAGAACAACGAGTACCAGTTGCCACCTCGACGGTGCACCGCCGGCAGTATCGGACCAATCGAGATGCCGTGATCCCCATCCACAAGATGATCCGGGAGCTGGAGAGCCAAGGGGTGGTCAGCAAAACCCACTCACCCTTCAACAGCCCCATCTGGCCTGTGCGCAAGTCTGATGGAGAATGGAGACTGACTGTGGACTATCGTGCATTGAATGAAGTGACACCACCGCTGAGCGCTGCTGTGCCGGACATGCTGGAACTCCAGTACGAGCTGGAGTCCAAGGCAGCGAAGTGGTATGCCACTATTGACATTGCTAATGCATTTTTCTCCATTCCTCTGGCTGCAGAGTGCAGGCCTCAGTTTGCGTTCACATGGAGGGGCGTGCAGTACACCTGGAACCGACTGCCCCAGGGGTGGAAGCACAGTCCCACCATCTGCCATGGACTGATCCAGGCTGCACTGGAAAAGGGAGAGGCTCCAGAACATCTGCAGTATATTGATGACATCATTGTGTGGGGGAACACGGCAATGGAAGTGTTTGAGAAAGGGGAGAAGATCATCCAGATTCTCCTGGAAGCCGGCTTTGCCATCAAGAAGAGCAAGGTCAAGGGACCTGCCCGAGAGATCCAGTTCTTAGGGGTAAAGTGGCAAGATGGACGTCGCCAGATACCCACAGAGGTAATCAACAAGATCACCGCAATGTCTCCACCAACCAGCAAGAAGGAAACACAAGCTTTCCTAGGTGCCATAGGCTTTTGGAGAATGCACATTCCCGAGTACAGCCAGATTGTGAGCCCTCTCTACCTGGTTACCCGCAAGAAGAATGATTTCCACTGGGGCCCTGAACAGCAGCAAGCCTTTGCCCAGATCAAGCAGGAGATCGCTCATGCGGTAGCCCTTGGCCCAGTGAGGACAGGACCAGAGTAAAGAATGTGCTCTACTCAGCAGCCGGGAACAATGGCCTGTCCTGGAGCCTATGGCAGAAGGTGCCGGGTGAGACTCGAGGCCGACCACTGGGATTCTGGAGCCGAAGCTACAGAGGGTCTGAAGCCAACTACACTCCCACAGAGAAGGAAATCTTGGCTGCCTATGAAGGAGTTCAAGCCGCCTCGGAGGTGATTGGTACAGAGGCGCAACTCCTCCTGGCACCCCGACTGCCTGTGCTGGGGTGGATGTTTAAAGGAAAGGTTCCCTCTACCCACCATGCCACCGACGCCACATGGAGCAAATGGATTGCCCTCATCACACAGCGCGCCCGTATTGGAAACCCAAACCGCCCTGGGATTTTGGAAGTTATTACCAACTGGCCGGAAGGTGAAAGCTTTGGTCTCATGGATGAAGAGGAGCAGGAACAAGTGACACGGGCTGAAGAAGCACCACCGTACAACCAACTGCCAGTGGAAGAGACACAGTACGCTCTTTTCACTGATGGTTCCTGTCGCATTGTAGGCATGAACCGGAAATGGAAGGCAGCTGTATGGAGCCCCACACGACAGGTTGCACAAGCCACTGAAGGAGAAGGTGGATCGAGTCAACTTGCTGAACTCAAAGCCATTCAGTTAGCCCTGGACATTGCTGAAAGAGAGAAGTGGCCAAAGCTCTACCTCTACACTGATTCGTGGATGGTGGCCAATGCTCTGTGGGGTTGGCTGGAAAGGTGGAAAAAGGCCAACTGGCAGCGTCGGGGAAAACCAATCTGGGCTGCTGATGAGTGGAAGGACATTGCCACTCGGGTAGAGAAGCTACCTGTGAAAGTCCGCCATGTAGATGCCCATGTCCCCAAGAGCAGAGCTAATGAGGAGCACCGAAACAACGAGCAAGTAGATCAGGCTGCCAAGATAGAAGTATCAAAGATAGACTTAGACTGGCAGCACAAGGGAGAGCTGTTCCTAGCTCGATGGGCCCATGATGCTTCAGGACATCAAGGCAGAGATGCCACCTATAAGTGGGCACGAGACCGAGGGGTGGATCTAACCATGGACAGTATCTCCCAGGTTATCCATGACTGTGAGACATGTGCTGCCATCAAACAGGCCAAGCGGGTGAAGCCCCTATGGTATGGGGGACGGTGGTCTAAATATAAGTATGGGGAAGCCTGGCAGATTGACTACATCACCCTTCCCCAGACCCGCCAAGGCAAGCGCTACGTGCTGACCATGGTAGAAGCCACCACTGGATGGCTGGAGACCTACCCTGTGCCCCATGCACTGCCCGGAATACCATCCTGGGCCTTGAAAAACAAGTTCTTTGGAGACATGGCACCCCTGAGAGAATTGAGTCGGACAATGGGACCCATTTCAAGAACAGCCTTGTAAACACCTGGGCTAGAGAACATGGCATTGAATGGATATATCACATCCCTTATCATGCACCAGCTGCCGGGAAAGTTGAACGATGCAATGGCCTGCTTAAAACCACCTTGAAGGCACTGGGTGGGGGTCCTTCAAGAACTGGGAGATTAATTTAGCAAAGGCCACATGGTTAGTGAACACCAGAGGTTCCAGCAACCGAGCAGGCCCTGCCCAGTCTGAGCCCCTGAGAACAATGGATGGGGATAAGGTTCCAGTGGTACACATGAGAGGTATGCTGGGAAAAACTGTTTGGGTTAATCCTGCCTCCAGCAAAGACAATCCCATCCGTGGGGTTGTCTTCGCTCAGGGACCAGGTTGCACTTGGTGGGTAATGCAAAAAGATGGACAGACCCGATGCATACCTCAAGGAGACCTTGTTTTAGGGTGAACTACCCATGCCACTGTATTCGTACCCACATCTGCATGTATATATGTATATAATTAAGGTAGTGCATGTATGTATATAGTTTAGCAGTTTAAATTCAAATGTAATATGTTAGTATGGGAAAAAATTCGGGGTGGATTAATGTTGGGGGTTAGACTTGTTTCCTTTTCACCTATAGAATTTTTTCCCAAGGGTTGCAAGGCAACTGATTGCCGGGTACTTATGAGTGCTCAGGTGAAACAAAGCAGCTAGCACTTACTACACCCTTGTCTCCGGGAGTTTTCCCCGAGGGGGGGGGGGAGAGAAAGACGGGGGCTGGGGGGGGCAGCTTCACTTTGGTGTGGTCTGTGTCGGGGCGGACGCGGCTGCCGTTGCTGTGTGAGTTTCTCACTGGCACCACCGGGATCTGATCCTGGAGAGAGAGCTGCCGTCGTCTGCTCGTGTGCCCAGATCCGGATTCCTCTTTTTGCTGCCCTGCTGGAGCTGCCTCGGCTGGGCATCCTGTCCCACTGCCTCGGCGTTGTTTTGAGCTGCTGCACCGCGGGCCCGCGCTGGCCTTCTTGCCAGACGTCTCTGCCCTCCAGTGACCACCGACTGAGCTCCGAACTTCATCCGATCCACCAGCCCGGGATTCCCCACCGTTCCAGCTTGGTACTTTTCTTTGAAGTCCCCCAGAGACCAGACTGCCCCGGGTTTTGTGGGACCAAGCTCCGTCAAGGTCCCTGGTTCTGTTTTCGCTATTAATTGCTGTAGTTGTTGTTGTTTGTTTGCCTTGTTATACCTATTAGTAAAGAACTGTTATTCCTATTCCCATATCTCTGCCTGAGAGCCGTTTTAATTTTCTAAATTATAATAATTTGAGGGAAGGGGATTTGAATTATCCATTCCAAGAGAGGCCCTGCCTCTCTTAGCAGATACCTGTCTTCTTTCAAAACCAAGACAACTCTGATAATGAAACCACAAATAAAAAATGGACCAAAGACTCTTTTCCAGGATTAGAAATACTGTGCACAATTTATGTTACATATGCTGTGATCATTTCAGTGGGTCTCCTTGGAAATGCAATTTTCATCAAGTTTTTTCAAGATTAAATTAATGCAGACGGTTCCCAACATCTTCATCACCAGCCTGGCATTCGGACACCTGCTGTTTTTGTTAACATGTGTGCCTATAGATGCAACATGTTACATTGTGGATACCTGGCTCTCAGAAGAATTGGGTGCAAGCTGCTGTCTTTTATCCAGTTAACATCAGTTGGAGTATCAGTGTTTACCCTGACTGTTCTCAGTGCTGACAGGTGGGTCTGTGCAACTGATTTGCCAGGAAATGCTGCAGTTTGAAGTTAGAAATTTATAAAATAGCAGATATATCATTTTGCACAGTCTTAATGGCACATTGTAATAGACTAAAACTCAAACTACCAGTCTCCCATGTAATTTAAAAATGCATGTTAGTAAAATTGTAGCACTTCTTTTTAAGGGAGTGAAGTGAGAAAAAGTCTTTAACACTCTTGACCTTTTATTAGTTTGAAGTACAGTACAAGGGTTTTCTCAATTGCACAGAAAAGGGAAATGGCTTAAGTTGGGAAAAAGACAGTATGTTGGTGCTACCTAGTGGTACAATGAAGTAGTCAAGGAAAATTAAAAATAAAACTGAATATGAGTGAAAATTCTTTAACCTATGCACTCAGGGAGGCTTTAAAATCCTAGAATATAAAAGACTGACATGGGATTAAAAGCAAAAGAAAACACAGAACAGACCGGGGGACAAAGGAATGACTCATGATTTGACGGCTGATGTAATTTTCACCTTGAAAAGTGCATACATATATATATATATATTTATTTTTTTCTCTTGTAGTTCTTCTATCTTTTACAGAAATATTTAGCCCAGGGATCATGAAATTAAACTCAGGTTGTAAAGACAGCATTGCTAGGAGGGATCAGTGTTCTGACTGCTGTCAGGAAGTGCTGAATCTGTTGTCTGTGTACTTCTTTCTCGAATGGACAAAACTAAGATGAGATTTCAGTTCAATAGTTCAATCAGCAGGAGCAGGAGCATCAAGAAGTAGAAAAAAAAAGATGAAATTCAGTAGTAAGAGAAAAAAAGATCTTCATCTTGTCTGCCAGCAATCGTGGATTGTATGTAATAGCAAATTCTTCATGTGTCCAGAATTTTATCAGTGTACTGTTACTGTACTCTAAAATAATCAGCCAGCACAGGAATGGCCACATAGGATCAAATCAAGGATCCATGTAGACCAATACCATCCTCCAGCAGCGGTAGTATAAAGACAAGAAAAGACACATAGGAAGAATAAAAACCTCTATCCAACTACATTTTTAACCCTATGCCTTCAGATGACACTGAACAGATGTGGTTTCTGTCTATTTAATAACCTGAAAGGATTTCTCTTCTGGATACTTGTTCAGCCTCTTCTTGAACTTGCTTAGCAATGACTTTCCCTGCCTGTACAAAACAACTTTTATTTCTGCACTGCACACGGCTTCATTTGATGGTGCTGGCTCTTGTGTCAGAAGAGACAGTGATCCCTATTCATGTCTCCAGGCTATTCATGTCATAATCCATCCTTAGGTTGTTTGTGTTTCTTTTAGTTAAGGTGTGCAGAGCAACAAATGGTAATCAAAAGTTGCATGAATCACGGATACGGTAATTGCACAATTGTCTCTTTTGCTATCCATTGTTTTCCTAATACTACCTAACATTTTGCTTTTTGTTGTTGTTTTAGTTTGGGTTTATTTTAGGGTTTTTTTAACTACTGCTGAAGATAAAGCTAATGTTTACAGCGAACTGTCAATTGTAGCTCCAAGGTCCTGGTCCTGTAATCTTGCAGCCACGGAGCCTGTGAGGCCTCCCTGGTGGTCAGTGGCCTGAGATAAGAAAATGCAAGTCACCATGAATGGCCAAAAGAAAACCCCTTGCTGCCCTCAGACCCCTCTTATCTCTCTGTAAAACCATAGGTCATTTTGCACCCAAACTCACCCTATTGGTCCACTTTTCAAAACCCCCTCCCCTATATAAACCCCGAATCTTGCCCTGTTAAGTCAGAAGAGTTGTCCCTGGACCCCTCCGAAGAGAATGCCAAATAAAGGACACCATCTGAGGAACTTCATATGGCTCTCTCCTCTCTCTCCCTGTGTCTGCCAGGGCACTTAGCAAGCAAAAGCTGAATCTCACTGCGAGCTGAAAATTCACTGCTAAGAGCCGAATTCACTGATAGCTGCTTGCTAAGTTTGCCTGAGGCTGGATACCTCGCCGAAGCATCGGGTTGAGTGGTTCCTAACAGTACCATTCTATCCGGGACTCACTACAGCTATCAGGGTCGGATGATCCCGGAGGTCCAAGCCTCCATACTGTAGGATGTCAATTCAGAATTCACCATGACTTGATGACCTTTAAAGATCCCTTCCAACCCCAACTTTTCTCTGATTCTACGGTTTAGACACTTGCTTCTGTATTTAATTCTTCATGGTAGCTGTTATATAAATACTCTGCACTACATTCTTACAGAGTAAATACATTGTAAACTTACAGAAGCAAGCTTAGATCAGTCATGCACTTAACACCAGACTGTTGTGTTCCAATATGCTAGAAGAGCTCAAAGTCAATAAAATGGTATGTATTTGATAAATAGCAAGCCAGCTTCCAGCTTTCTATTTAAATTTGCCTAGAGGAGAAAAGACCGATCCTCAGCTTGTGCAAAATGGTACAACTAAGCTGTCTTAACATCTGGGTCTTTTTTTCACCACCTTTCTTTTCATGCCAGCCTTGTGCCCCCCAGAGGGATTGTTTCTTTCTGCATTATCAAGACTCCCTTAAGAGCAGGATATATTGTTTCCCGTGCTTCATCCACCTTTATGGAAGTTGGTCTTTTTCCATGTCCCACTTCCACACAGATTATCACACATCTATAGATTAATTCAGATTTTTCTCATATGCCTGACTCAGTCCATATGCTGCAGAATCACAGGCATGAATCAACAGCAGTACCCTCTCCTACTTTATAAATATGAATGAATCCTGGAGCATTTATTTTGAGTCAGATCACTGCATTCAGCAGGGGTCTTAGGAAGACAGAAGAAAGGAGGGGCAAACATGCTTGATTTCATGTATTTATAAAATAGTTAACCTATTTCATATCTTCATCAGTTTTGCATACTAATTCCCTCATTTATCTTTCAAGGCAATGTCATAAAATTAGGAGTGATTGCCCTTAGCAATCCCAATCCAAACTTTAGAAGTCATCTTTACATAGGAAGGTTTTAATGGCAACTCCTGCCTGCCAATCCATTAAAATACGTGCTTGAATTTAATTTTTACATTTCCATTTTAATTCCAAGGAGCTAGTGTCTGTTTACATTTCCAAGCAAACTCCAGCACTCCTTGTTTAGCAAGAACAGTAATGGCTTTAGCCTTAAGAATTTTTAGCAGTGTCATTATTTCTGTGTTTTTTCTGACAGTGATGTTGGTCATTTTAGGTAGAGAGCCATTGTTAAGCCCTTGGAACTGCAGACTTCAGATGTGCTCCTGAAGACCTGCTGTAAAGCCGGCTGTGTTTGGATTGTCTCAATGATATTTGCTATCCCAGAGGCTGTTTTTTCAGATTTGTATTTGTCTTGTTTTGGAAGACACTTGTCTGCCAGGGAGGGCTAGAGCTTCCCTTGGAATGGAGAATGTCACCCCCCTCCCCTCTAAATTATTATAATTTTGCAATTAGGGCTTTCAGGCAAAGATATAGGAATGGAGTAACAGTTCTTTAATTGGAATAAAAATAACAACAACAAAACCAAAATACAAATGCAGTAGTACAAAGACAAGAAAGCAAGCAAAACAGAAGTCCTGGAAAAAAAAATCCTGACAGAGTCAGGGATACGACCTGACACCCTGTGGGTAAGGTGTTGGAAGCAGTCTAAATGAATCCTAGATGAGTTCTGTGGAGTACAGATAATGGATAGGAAAAGTCCAGTGTGGCGAGATGGGTCCGGTCTTCCTCTGGTGAAAAAAACAAATGCCTGCTGTTCCTGAATCTCATGTTTTATCCAGGCAGGAACGGTTGGCTCCCCCCACACTGGTAGAGCATCTCACAATGGGATGATGTAATGTGTCATGTCATTGGTGAGCCTTAATGGCCCATTAGCAGAAGATATCTCCCTGGAGGATGGACAGGTGGTGAAGGAGATAAGAAACACTGCCACACCTGGTTTTAACAGCTGGGCAATTATCAGAAGGCATCCGCCCCCCTCCCCCCTAGAGTTACAAGAGATAAAGAAATATCTGCTTTTACAACAGATGAAATAGAATACAAAATCTCTTGGCTACCCCAACCCAAGACAGTATTCTTTCAGCAATCCTGAGAAAAATGTAACTTTTGAGGCGTGTGCCCCCTATCCTGTATCTGAGATGATCTGTCTACTACTTTCTTATCGCCAGAACTTTATATAAAAGTACATCCAACATGCCAGCTGAAGAACACGGTCATGCCCGTAAGCAGGTAAGCTCTGATCAAGCACTAAACTCTCCAGTTTTCCAAAGTCTATTGTGCTGATTAAATCCGAATCTAAAGTACAAAACTTTACCTGATAATGAAGTAAAAAGCTCCACAAACTCAGCCCATACAAAATTTGAATCTAAACCCAGCTGTGCACTTAGGCACATGCTCATGACTCATCATTTGTGAGTGTCCACACTTTCCTAGAGAGAGATGGGTCTGTCATGCTTTATCATGACCCTGTAAAACTCAAGAGTTAAAACATGAATTTTAAACACCAGGACCTCATCCATGTGAGCTGATACATAATTACTGTATTTTAAATCCTAGTCTAGATGAGAGCATCATATGATTTATAATGGAAAGGAAATGTGCTTTGCACTGGGAATACTTTGTTAAAAAATTACAAAATAGATTTATTTTCCTGTTTAGTTCTTCTGGTTGGGGTTTTTGTTTGTTCATTTTCTTTTTACTTTTTGCTTTGTTGGTTACTCATGCATTTAGACTTTTACACTGCTTTGCAAATCAGCACCAACAACACAAAAATTTTACTAATTGGTATTAATACCAGCTATGCATTACTTTCTTGTAGATTGAATCCCACAAGAGAATGCAAAGACAGTGCTGGTGGCTCTCTTTGCCTTCTGCTGGCTGCCCAACCATATCCTCTACCTGTACCGCTCTTTCATGTACCACACTTCTGTCGATGCTTCCACCTTTCATCTGATAGCAACTTTTTTTTTCCCACGCCTTGGCCTTTAGCAATTCCTGCGTCAATCTTTTTGCTCTTTATTGGCTGAGTAAAAGTTTCCAGCAACATTTTTAAAAAGCAAGTCTCATACTGCAAGGCAGCATTCTGTGCAAAGCCTCCCAGTGCTCCCCAGAGCAGTTCTCCTACCAGAGCCCTGTTGGTCTCAGGCAGCACGCATGGCTCATAAATCTGTTACAGTGCTAACAGATTATAGCATCACGAAGAAGATGTCCTAGGTTACAATGTAAAATTGTGCCCAAGGTTTGTATTCTATCCCCATGAGCCGTTGGAGCCAGGGTGGGCAGTGTTTTCCTTATTTCTGTTAACGAGCCTAACAATGCCTTGCCACATGACTCATAGATAACTTCCTCCGGGAGTTATCTCTGTTTAATGGGCCATCAAGGACCCACTGCATGACTCATAGAATGAGATCATCCCCATTGTGAGATGCTCCGCCCAGGGAGGAGCCAAGCATTCCCACCTGGATAAATCCAGGGTTTGGGACAGCACAAGTAGCTTTAATCCACTGGACTCCCAGAGGAGACAAGAGCTACCAGACCTTTCTACAGGATCCTGCTTCGACAAGACCATCTCATTTGGGACTGCCACTACCACCCTAACAGGGTGTCAGGTTGTATTCTGACTCTGTCAGTGGTTTTTTGTACTATTACCTTTATTTTACTTTCTTTTTTTCTTTTCTTTTTCCTCTTATTAATTGTGTTTCTGACTTGGAGTCTTTCACTGGTTTTGCTTTCAAACCAGCACAGAAGAGGAAAGCATTTAGCCCATGTGGGATGAAGAATGACAGAAACCGAGTCATTGCAATCAAGTCACTGCTACTGGATCCTGGAAAGAGGTGCCATGACTTGCCCTGTCTGTGAAAGTGTGTTCTTCAGGAGTTCCTCATTTTTCAAAATACAGAATAAAGAAATCAAACTGTGTGGGGAAGAAGCTGCAACAGCTGAACTTTCCAGCGTAAGCTCAAAGGGATTACTGATGTTCCCAGACATGAACACAGATTCCTAGCTGGAATTTCTGGACTGGGCAGAAGAGGACTTAGCAGAGTTGGTGCAAGAATTGGCAGTAAGGATGGTTTTGTTCTTGGTGACTTGCTCTTTGAGTCATGACAGAGCTCCCTCTGAACAACTACTTGCATCTACAGCAAGAAAGCAAAGCCACTTGGTCATAACATGATCAACCAGGCGCATTTTTGATTCATTTATTTTCTTGTCTTGAATGTTAAAAATGGGTAAACACATGAGAAAGAATGTTAAAATGAAAGAAGGCTAAGGTTTGTAGCACTGTGAAGTAAAAAAAGAAAAAGCATTATGGGCCAGATCCACAGTAGCTGTTGCTCTGTCAGTGACTTAGAAATTCTGCATAAGAGCTGACTGCTTTGTCGTGAGATGGATGCTCCTAAGGAAGTAAAGGGAACGAGCAGGTGATCATCTCTCTGAGAAAGTTATAATCACCTTTAAACACATTTGCAAAATTCTTTGTGATATTGATTTATTAAAATATGAATATCGATCTAATATCGATATCCAACTGTGATGGACAAAAACTCTCTAACAGTTTAAAGTTAGAAAAGTGTATGTTTATTACAATGCCGGGCAGCATGTGGGATAACTCCCTAATGTGCACTGCAAAGATCACAGGCAATTCAAAGCCTTTTCTTTACAAAAGTGTTGAATACACAAAATACAAATGCATATTCATACCCCTGTCACCTCCTCTTCTCCGCTTCGTATGAATAATTGGCAAACAGGCTATAAGCATGTGTAGTTTGTTCCCTGAAATGGGTCAGTGGTCCTTTTGTGAGGAGGGGTCACCAAAAAGAGGAAGTAAAAACGAGTCTTCCTCATTCTAAACTTTCAACCTTTTCAATGCAGATGTGATTGATGAATCCTTGGTAGAACTTGTTTCCTGCTTTCCAGGACCGTTTCAATAGGTTTCTAGAGACAGGAGGTTTGCAATTGTCTTGTGTCCTGGGATCTATTGATCAGTTTCCCTGTTTTTCATTACAAACACAGTTACACAAACATAAAGTTGACAAGCAATGAGTTACTAGATCCAGGATAGCTTCTCTAAAATCCGGTTTCTTCTAACTATCCTCTACCTTTTAACTGATTTCAGCTAAGCTTATCTATTCATTTCAGCTAAATCAGCAACATCTATTTTTAACTACAATCTAAGCTTTTCTAAAATCTTTGCTTCCTCAAAATTAGTGTCTCAATATATGGGTAAAGCACCTCAGTTGTGCAGAATTCTTTATCGTTACAGTGATTTAATATCAAGTAATTGGGATGGATCTGTATCAAGAGTTCTATTCGGGATTTACGGTGCACTTCTGAAGTGCTCAAACATCCCCTTCTGCCTTACTTTACTTTTATCCCAAAGTGGTCTTGAGTGAACAACCTGGATTTCTCTCAGATGGAACTGTATGTCCAATCCACTGAAGCAGACCAGAGTGAGTTGAAGCGAAAAATGTACAGTGTGGAGAGTCAGACTGACCCTTTACCTGCACAGATTCCATTCCTGCTGTAGTGTATGTGCGTAGCGGCACGTTTCTATTTTATTTATGTTAATATTAATTTGTTCTGTAATGGTTTAGTCCATGTTTCCCCTATCCCTTCCTCCTGATGGTTCCCCCTGCACTTGTTTGTGCAGCACTGTGCTTGTCAATCTCTGGGAAGGACTCTCCCCTCTTTCCAGAAAGCTCGGAGAAGTTAGTCCCTGATTGGAGCAAGCTGAGAAATCCCCCACCCCTCGTTCCTATCATTGCCTGTGTGCCATCCCCACTCCCCTGACTGGTTTTCCCTCTTGTGTCCACCCCCTTCTCCTGGTCCCTTATAAGCCATAACCCTGCCCTCGTCGAGGGACTTGTGGCTCGCCTGCATGAAGAGCAGGTGACAATAAACTCCATCTTGCCACGAAATCTCCTTCTTCTTACCTTCGTCGTAGCCTCATCGACAGCTCTCGTGTAGCTCTGACCCACCAGGGGTGGTGGCCGGTCCGCCTGCTACTGCCTAACGAGTCTGAAACGATTCCCAGCCAGGGCAGCCGGAATAGCTGGAAGCCACTTTCCAGCAGGCCAGGAATCACGCGCACGGCTGTGGCGCAGCCCCACCCCCTTCCTCCCCTTCCCCCACGTGCCGCGGCTGCGGCGCACGTCCGCGATTGCGCGGCCCCCCCTGCTGCCTCCGGGCGGAAGTGCAGACAGCACGCGGGAAAGCCCCTGATCCTCCGGGAAAATTCTCAAAGTCCCCGACCCCTCCAATCCTCAAGGCTTTTAGCCTATTGGGAGGCTTCTTATAAGCCAGAAGTGCGCTTCCCCCTCTGAGTTGCCTTTTAGCCCTCCAGGGGTCTTAGTCTGTGTGCGGCAGCCTTAGTTCTTTCAGTTTTTAATTAAAGATTTTTATTTTACACGCGGGACCCGCGACACGTGGGCTCGGGACGTTCTCTCGCTGTCGGCTTTTGTTAGGGATTGTTTGCACTCCGAGGGCGCAGAGAGCATTGGTCCCTGGTCTTGGGTTTAAGTTGCAGCTGTTGTTTTAAGGTGTAGATTTTTTGTTTTCGAGTGGTGAGTGTGTGGATTGAGCATGGGTACAAGGCTCTCCACACAACAGAAGGAAGTTTTTCATGTTATTGTTCAGAGTTTGAAGAGCTCCCAATTTATGTTTTCGAAGGGGAAGCTCAAAAGATTTGTCGATTCCTCTTCCTCCACTTCCCACGTGTCCCTGCTCAAGGCAGCCAGTGTTGATTTTTGGAACAC
>JAJEOU010000567.1:0-21755 GCA_021534815.1 Acrocephalus arundinaceus
GCGTGGTGATCATCTGGGTTAAGTGTGGTGTTATTGGAACCTGTGAGGTGGGGGTTACTGGGTAAGCACCGCCCATGCTAGCTACTGAGATACATCGAGCATGGACGCTGGGAATGACAGGATGCATGCTGTGTGACACTGATGTAGGCAGTGGACTGGGATAACTGACTGGGAGCAATGAACATGCTGGAAGGTAATGGATGTGCTTGAAATGACTAACGAGAGTCAGGGGCAAGTGGGATATAGTGTTGAGTGCCTTAACCATGCAGGGGTGACTGGACACAATGGAGACTCTAGAATGTGCTGGGGTTAGATGGCGTGGGGACAGCTGTGGGGGAAGGTGGGACCACGTGTGTGTGATCTAGGGTCCTTCTGGAGAGACTGGCATCATAGTGGGAGTGATGGGATAATACTGGGAGGGCAAGCTGGGATAATGTTAGAAGTGGGCAAACTAGGGATGGGAGCAACTGAGCTAAGGCCAAATGGCATCATAATGGGATGACTGGCAGTGACGGCTCATACTGGAAGTGCTGAGGAAACTGGAACCACACAGAAGGAGCAACTGGGCTCACACTGGAAGCAGCCACTTCTGGCACCGGACCCCTAAACCCCTTTCGCGGCCATCCCACCCCTCCAGCCCCAGCCCCCCCACAAGGGTACAGGGAATCCCAACGGTCCCCCCATCACTGGGTCCCCGCTTTGGGGTTTTGGCATTTCCTCTCTTGGGGGTTCCACTCAGGGAAGCCGCGGCTCTCCCGGGCTCCAAAACCCGGTGTTCCCCCGTACCCCCTCTCCTTCCCAGTTCTCACGTGGCCCTGGCAGAGCTAGAGGGCCTGGCCCACAAAGCCCAACCCCCACCACAGGGACCAGCATCCCCCCACCCCCCGCCAGGGCTCTGCTACCACTGGGACCCCCAAAAACACTTCCTGGGGACCCCCCGATGTGCCCCCGACGGGCATCTGAGGTTGGCTTTGGAGCTCTGCATGCTCCAAACATCCCCCCCAGAAAAACCCCAATGACAGGGACTCCCCGCCCTGGGGTATTTGGGGTAAGGTCCCTGTGGAGAGTTTAGCAGATGAATGGCTGCATAGCAAAGGCCATGTTAATATCAAGTCAGTTAAAGTGTAGCTAAAGGCTACCTGACTTACAATGAGACAACACTGCCCTTGAGCACAGATGTTTCATAGCAACGGGGAAGTCGAGAATACATGGTATGTGGGAAAGTACACAAAGCTAGAAAGTTGCAACTGCAAGGCTAACTGCAAAAATACGTGCATTATAAAGACATAACCAATCATGAGCTATACTTTTGCAATATGTATGAGCTGATTACTGTCTGTATAAATGTGATAACATTGAAACAATAAACGAGGCTTGTTGATCATGAAAAGCATGAGACTTGTCTCCCGCGGCTCTTCCAACAAATGGTGACCGACGACGTGATAACGCCCTGTCGTTTCTGCTGGCCAGAAGAAAACGGGGGACACGCTACCACGATTGTTGGAGGCTGCGTTGGGTTCGGGTCCTGCAGGTAGAGGGATGACTACAGAGCACAAAAAGGGGCTCCGAGTCCCGAGTGACCACAGCGGTGGGCTCGGCCGATACGTGCCGCCGAGACCTGGAGGGGCTGCAACAGCGCTGACGTGAGTATGGACAGGCAAGTGGCTTATGATTTATTCACAGCATTTCTAAGGAAAAGGCAGATTAAGGGGATAGACTTAGATAAGGAACTCCCCTCGCTTCTTAAGTTTGCTACCTCTTACGGTTTCTTTGTTAATTCTCATACTGTCCATGATGTGGGGGAGTGGAGAAACCTCGGGGATAAACTCTGGGAGTTGGTATTAGAGGATGATAAATCCGCTAAAAAGATGAGTAAGTTGTGGAAAGTGGTGCACAATGAATTGTTAATGAGTCAGGCAGAAAAGAGGGCAGCTGAGGAGGTGAAAGTTGCACAAGAAAGGAATAAGGATTATGGATTGCAGTGGAATGCTAGTGCTCCAAACCCCCCCGCTTTTACAACAGTCAATTTGCCGGCTCCGGCACCATCTGCACCCCCTTGGAAGGAGGCAGACGACACTGTTAATGAGCCCGAAAGGTCAGCTCGTTGTCCTCCCCAGGCGGCCAACCCCCCCGGAAAACCTGAGCCTGTCCCAGGGGCTGAATCTGACCCCGCGGAGGCTATGGCTAGGGAAAGGTGTGAGCTGTGGACTATGCTAGCCCGGCGGGGGGTGGAGGAGGGAGACAAAAGAGAGCCATGGAGAAAATTAAAACGCCAGGGGGTACACCTATTTACATGGGGATAAAACAGGGGAGGGAGGAGTCACTAGGCACCTTCGTAGATAAACTAATGGATGCTATAACAAAAGCTGGGGTGGCTGAATTTATGCAAGGGGCCTTACTAAAACAATGTGTACTACAGAATTGTAATTCCTCAACTAGAACTCTTATTAATACTATGCCAGGGGACTGGACAATCCCGGACTTTAGAGAAGCAGCCTCCCTTCCATCGGGTTCTCAGGCTTTTTTAGTGGATGCTTTGCAAAAGATAGGGAGGGGTTACAAGAGCAGGCAAAGTCATTACAGGAGCAGTCAAAAGCCGCGAAACTCAGGTCTTGGCAGCTCTTGCGCCCCTCCAAGTGCCGCTGCGGAGAACTCCCGCCCTCGCTCAACCAACGATAGCCGTGTGAAATGTTTCCGCTGCGGAGGCTTTGGACATATTCGCCGGAGTGTGGAGCGACAGGAGTCTGGTGTGGAAAATGCCAATCCAATACGCACAACACTAGTGCCTGCCGCAGGAAACCGGGAAACTCGAGAAGCAGCGCGAGCAGTTGCCGCATGAGGACACAAATTGCAGCTGCAATGCCATCAGACTCAACAGCAATTACAACCAGCCACCAGGGGAAGCCTCGGCCTGGACGTGGCAGCCTCAATAGACTTTACAATTATGACCAGTCAGCCACAAAAATCCCCACAGGACTAATTGGCCTATCCTGATAAATGGACAACCAGTCGGGGACTACTCTTAGGCCGATCGTCTGCAAGCATGTTGGGACTGTTTGTAATACCGGGTGTAATAGATTTGGACTATGAGGGGAAATTATGATCATGGTCCACACCCCCTACCCTCCAGTAAAATCTCAAAAGGACAACGGCTAGCTCAATTAATACCGCTTCCACAGATGACAAAGGGATTGATACCCTTAAAAAAGGATCCCAGACGGCAGGGAAGCTTTGGCTCAACTGGAGGGTTAACCTTGCTCACTATTGATTTGACAACTCGTCCAAAAAGGCCATGTCGACTTTCTTTTCAGAATCGGAGCATTACATTGATCGGATTGTTGGATACGGGGCCGACACCTGCATTATCGCCCCTGGAGAGTGGCCCTCGGACTGGCCAGTGCAGCCCTCTGCTATACAGTGACAGGGATCGGTGGAATGACACTGGCAAACCGCACACCCATACTCAAGGTGGAAATAGATGGCAAGCAGGCTGCAGCATCATTTTCTATTGCTCCACTTCCTCCTACAGTGGCATGTTTGATTGGCCGGGATGTGTTATCTCAGTTGGGACTTGTCCTTACCAATGAGCACCCTTTAGGGTAATGGCCATTGCTTGGACTTTCCCGCTACCACTTACTTGGACTACTGAGGAACCTGTAGTGGTTAAGCAATGGCCGCTAACACGGGAAAGTCTTGAGCAAGCTCATCAGTTAGTCCAGGAGCAATATGCACAAGGACACTTGAAACTGTCTACCAGCCCTTGGAACACTCCAATATTTGTGATAAAAAAGAAATCTGGAAAATATCGGCTATTACATGACTTGAGAGCTGTCAATCGTCAAATGGAACCCATGGGAGCACTGCAACCAAAACTTCCTAACCCCTCTATGCTTCCGGAGAATTGGCCCATCCTTATCATTGATTTAAAGGATTGCTTTTTTACCATTGCCTTACACCCACAAGACACTAAACGGTTTGCTTTTACCTTGCCTGCAATTAATAGAGGAGAACCTGATAAAAGGTTCGAATGGACTGTTCTGCCACAAGGAATGCGTAATTCACCCACCTTATGTCAGCTTTATGTTGACACTGCACTACAGCCACTACGACAAAAGATGCCCAGAACTATCATTTATCATTATATGGGTGATATTCTGTTTTCTCAGGAGGTACCATTCACAGATGAGCAAATAGAAGACATTGTAACAACATTAGCAGAATTCTCCCTCATCGTTGCTCCTGAAAAAGTAACAAGGACTGCACCTTGGAAATATCTGGGTTGGACGATTACTGAACAAATGATTAAACCACAGAAGCTATTAATTGGTACTACAATCACCACATTACATGAGGCTCAGAAACTCTTGGGTGACTTGCAGTGGTTAAAGCCTGTCACAGGCATTCCCAACAACCTGTTGGAGGACCTGCAGCCCTTGCTAAAGGGCACTGATCCCTGTGCTCCTGTGACACTTACCGAAAAACAACAGGAAACCTTGCAGCACATTATGGACTGTGTTTTAAAAGGCTTTGTGTCACGGATGGATCCTGAATTGCCTTACATCTCACTATCTGGCACGCTGACATGCATCTCTTAGGAGCAGTTACCCAACCTCAAAAGAAAACGGAGGAGAGAGTACTGGAATGGATCTCACCGCCTTTACAGAAACGGAAAACAATAACCACAAAAATTGAAAACTTGGCGGCAGTCATTAAGAAGGGGCGTATGCGTGTAATGGAGATCAACGGTCTGGAACCAGCGACAATCAACCTGCCCATGGAAAAAGCCACACTGGACTGGTATCTCTTAAATTCTGTCGACCTGGCCGAAGCATTGCTGGCCTCAGGAGCGCAAATAGAGACAGGGTCTCTTGTGCCCAGGATGTTACAGTGGATTGGTAAATGGAGCTGGATCAGCAAACCATTGAGGAAAGAAAAGCCTATTCCCAATGCCATAACAGCCTTCACCGATGCGGGAAAGAAGACACGCAGAGCGGCTATAGTCTGGAAGAAAGGGAAAGAATGGCATCAGCAAATCCTGGAAGAGAGCCTGAGGATAGTTTACAAACCTTGGAGCTTTTAGCTGTAGTATGGGCAGTGACCCACATAGATGAACCTTAAATGTAGTATTGGATCACTTTATGTGGTAGGGTTGTGTCAAGAATGAGGATGCCACCATTAAGGAGGTTCAGAACAAGAGACTGTATGAACTGTTTTTACAATTGAGGCGTGCCTTGAGAAATAGGACTGAGCCCTATTCTATTACTCACATTAGAAGCCACCAATGGGAATTGGTCTGGGGGAAGGAAATCAAAGGCGGATAAACTGGTATCCACTGCAGTTACGGTACCTTTGTCACAGTTCACCCTGGCTAGAGAGGCCCACTCAATGTTCCATCAGAACGCTAAGGGTTTGCAAAAACAGTTTCAGATCTCACATGCAGACGCCACAGCTATTGTCAGGAGTTGCCCTATTTGTGCAAATCATAACAATGGTGTGGTTTAGGTATAGGGGTCAACCCTCGGGGAACAGCAGTCAATGACATTTGGCAGATGGATGTCACTCATGTGCTAACTTTGGTCGTCTGAAATACTTGCATGTCACTATTGACACATACAGTAACTTTATTTGGGCTACTGCCCAACCAGGGGAAAAGGGATCTCACATTATCAGACACTAACTAGCTGTTTTGCTGTAATGGGGGTTTGCAATCAGGTAAAAACGGATAATGGACCTTCCTATACTGGTCAGAGAGTCCAGAGATTCCTACAACAATGGGGAGTTAAACATGTGACAGGGATACCCCACAACCCTCGAGGACAGGCTATAGTGGAAAGAGCAAATGGTACACTCAAAAGATATTTGGAGAAGTTCAAGATATTTTGGATGTGCAGGAAAGGCTGTCTAAAACATTGTTTGTTTAAATTATCTTGTATTTTTGGATCATCAGAAGTTCCAGCGCTGTGTTCATCGACCGAAGGTCCTTACAGAAGGATGAACAGCGAGATGTGGGTCAATATAAATGCCTTAAGACAGGAGTGTGGAAAGGCCCGGCTAAGTGCTTTACTGGGGTAGGGTTACTTTGTATCTCACCCCCACAGGCTCCGAGTGGATTCCTGCCGCTGGGTTAAACCAGCGAGCCGCCTCAAGGTGGAGACCGTCAGGAACATACAGCTGCATCTGAAGCTACTGATTCAGCCACATCGATCCTTTTTGCAGACTGTTTTTAGTCCAGCCAGGTGGATGTACGGACCCCACAACAACTGGCATACTTGCTTGCTTGCTTAGCTAGTTATAGCACTGGAGATTGAGACTTTGTGCATGCTTGAACTGTTGGGACCGTAATCATTGTGCTTGGTTACTAATACATTGTGGGGGTTGTGGGGGGGATATGGGTCATCAGACGCGGACCAGGGGAGAGCTGTGGTGTGCTTCCTGTAGAGGGAAATGGAGGAATGAAAACGTTCGGCAAACTCTAGAGTCAAGCACTGGGTTGCCATTTCCTCTGCTGTTCAATTATTTGAAAGTACAGAACAACAGGCCTTAGCATATGCTCGTTGGGAACTTGGGCATCTGACATGGAGAGCTAAGGCTCTTAGTACTCCCAAGTATTACGGAAGCAGTGTGATGTTACCTGTAAAATCCCTCGGCAGTGGGCGGTGAAACCGCAGGATGGGAAGAGCTTTGCGCAGATTTAAACAGATAGCAGCCGAGAGGCGCAAGCAAAAAGATAAAAGAAATCAACAAGAAGGCCACAATGATTAACTTGACATTGCTCTTTGTAGCGTTACACTACTGTAGCATTGCTACTCATTACTGGGTACCCCCGCAGCCCAAGGAAAACATCTGGGTAACCTTGGCAAACAAAACAGGACAGGAATCAATATGTTTGGCATTATCCTCACCCGGTAACCCCTTTTCTACGTGTTTAGTAGGAGTGCCCTTGGATGAGCTGCCCTGTCCACAGTCGGCACATAATTGTAAATCAAATGAACAATTTTATGCTGATCAATGGGATCAAGTGATGCCCTATTTCCCTATAGCCTCTTTGGAGCCTCAGGAACTTGAGATATTGGGTTCCTTAAAAGCGGATTGGTGCATATATTTCAATTGGACAAGTGTATATCGTGCCGGACCTGGACGAAAAGGTGTCAATATGGCATACCCGATAAATGTTAACGCTACATTGGCCATTTATAGAAATGACACTCAATGGTGCAACTATACAAGTCCCAACATATCTCTGTCATCCCATAATCCCATAGCATTGCCTTATGGAGTATTTTTAATTTGTGGTGATCGAGCTTGGGCCGGAATTCCCTCAAAGATAGAAGGAGGGCCATGCACATTGGGTCGATTAACATTGCTTACGCCAAACACTTCTATGATTCTCCAGATGCATAAGCAACATCACAGAGTCAGGAGAATGACACATGCATTCAAACCAGAATGTCGGGACGAAGCAACATTTTGGTCAACAGAAGAAAGAGTTTTAGCATCCTTTTTTGCTCCAGGTGTCGCTGCAGCCCAAGCTTTGACTACGCTAAACAAATTAGGTTGTTGGTTGGCAAAACAGACAAATGCCACCTCAGTAGCACTATCTCAATTATTGATAGATGTAGACTCGGTAAGACATGCCACCTACAAAATAGGGCTGCAATTGATTTCCTATTATTAGCACAAGGGTACGGTTGTGAAATGTTTGAAGGGATGTGTTGTATGAACTTATCAGACCACTCCAGCTCTATACATGCACAATTGCACACTTTGCACACACTGACCACACATTTGCGGCAAGACACTGGCTTTGGGCTTGATAACTGGCTAAAAGGTTTGGGTTTAGGACCCTGGCTAACTTCTTTGTTACAGCATTTAATTACAGTGGAATTGTGATTTTTGTGTTATTATTATTGTTACCTTGTCTTTTTAAATGCTTGCAAAACGCTTTGATGAATTGGTAAACGACAAATGGAACACCTCTTTGCTAGTGCTAAAAGAAAACGGGGGAAGTGTGGAGAATTTAGCAAATGAATGGCTGCATAGCAAAGGTCATATTAATATCAAATCGGTCAGAGTGTAGCTGAGGGCTATGTGACCTACGGCAAGAAAACACTGCCCTTGAGCACAGAGGTTCCATAGCAACGGGGAAGTTGAGAATACATGGTATATGGGAAAGTACAAAAAAGTTAAGAAAGTTGCAACTGCAAGGCTAACTGCAAAAATACGTGCATTATAAAAGACATAGCCAATCGTGAGCTATACTTTTGCAATATGTATGAGCTAATTACTGTCTGTATAAATGTGATAACATTGAAAACAATAAATGAGGCTTGTTGATCATGATAGCATGAGACTTGTCTCCCGCGGCTTCTTCCAACATATTACTATATACAGTAGTTAGCAAAGCTACAAATATATGAAAAATGTTAAAAAAAGCTAAAATCTTTCGCTCATCACGCAAACTTTCCCACCCTTCTCCAAGCTGAGAACTGAAAACACTTTCAAGAAAGCTCCTGATATTTACAGCAATGCCAGGCTTACCTTTTTTTGGCAAGTGTCCTCTGCAGCTGTGCCCAGGATGGTGTGGAGCTGGGAGCAGCCCTGCCCCACACAGCCCCTCTCAGCAGCAGCAGCAGCAGCTGCCCTGCTCAGGGTGGCTCCTTCCCCCCACAGCTTCTCCCCAGCGCTGGCAGCAGCTCCCAGGGCCGGCTGAGAGCTGTCCCTGGCAGGCAGCAGAGTCCCTGGGCCAGCACAGCGCCCTGGGCTGCAGGACCCTGCTCTGCACAACAGCCCTGGGCAACACTGGCTGCTCTACACAAGTGATCATCAGAGAATGTACTCACACAGTCTGTAGGCATTGGGATGTTGCAGCTTGAGGAGATCCCTGCAGGAGCTGCAGCTGCATTGTCCTGCAGCCAGAGGTTCCTGTGCCAAGGGCTGGCAGTGATTCTCCCCCAGTCCCTTCTCAGCACCTTCCCAGCCCTGAGTTATTGAAGCTCTCTGTGCCTCTGTGCTGTGCCCGGGGGGGCTGCAGGCAGTGCTCCAGCCCTGCTGGGCTTGCAAAAGGCTTGCTCATCAAGACAAATTTGGTTTTAAGCTCCTCTTGCTTGCCAGTAGCTGGCTCTGTGCCAAGAGCTCAGCCAAGCTCAGCACAGAAAGAGCACAAGGACTTTAATGACCCTCTCAGGGCTTTGTGCTGAGGCCCTGAACATCAGTCCCTGAGAGGGAGATGAAGAAACCTCTCCAGAACTCCAAGTCAGAAGCCAACTCCAAAGTTTCTGGAAGTTTTAATGGGTCCCACTGAGGGACACAACACAGAAAGTGTCCCCAGGCCCCAGGCAGAGCAGAGAACTGCAGGCAGTGATGACAAGTGGGGACAAAGAGAAGCCAAGGCTTGGTGCCCTGGGCCACAGCAGCCTCTGTGCCACCAAGGACACTGAGGAGACACTTTGTCCTGAGGCCCTGGGGCCTCCTGGCACAGCCCCAGCAAGGCTGGGCACTGTCAGCCCCTTGTGCTGCCCTCAGCATCCCCCTCCCATGCCAGTGGCCTCCAGGATGTGCTGGAAGGAGTCCCTGGGGAAGGAGCCTTGGTCAGCAATGGCCCTGGGGGGCTCCTTCATGCTGCCAGGGACTGCAGGTTTTTCCAAGGACTTTGGGTTTGGCTTTTGCCTTGGAGTCTCTGAGAGGTTTGTGCAATCCTGGTCTCCAATTATCTGCTGTAATGAGTCCCTTGAGAGGCTTTGTCAGTAACAACACTCAGTGGGGCTCATTAATGTTTCAAGGTACTTCAGGTATTTTAGGATTCTTGGTGTTTCCTTTTCAAACTGACTCTAGGAAAAATTTGTGCAGTCATTGCCCCAACTATGTACTTTATCAGGTCCCATGGGATTCTTGGTCAGTAAGAACACTCAGTAGGGATCATTCATATTTCTAAATACTCAGGGGTAATTTAAGTATTTCTTTTTTGTCACTGAGTCTCGATGAAGTTTTTGTGCAATTTTGGCCTCCAATTCTCTCCTCCAAGGACTCCATGAGAAGCCTGTGTTGGGCATGGACATCAGTAGGACCCATGATTGCTTTGAGACACTTTTGGGTTTTCTTCTGACTTTTACTCCTGGCAAAGTTTGTGCAATCTCCTCTCAGGCCCTGAGGTTCCAGAGTTCAGCACCAAATGCACCACAGGGCTCATTGGGATAACGAAAGTCCTGGGGAACCATGGCTGTACCTTGATTTCCCGCTGGTCTGGTGCAGTTCATTAGGAAAATATCCTGCTGCAGTTATGGAGAAATAGTTCAAAAACGTTTTGGAAATATGTATTCCATTTTTAAGGGCATATTTTTAAAAATTCTCTTATTACACAAGAGGTGATTGCAGAATTTAGTTATTGATATTGACCAAGGGTCTCTCCTCAGGAGGTCTGGCCTGGTAAGAGAAGCTGTGCCTTGAGGTCCACATTTCCCCACCTCCACCCTATCTCTTCTTACTTACCAGGGTCTTGCTTTGCTTGGAGAACTGCTGCACACAACCAGAGAAGGGTTTTCTTCTTTTTTTGAAGCAATCTCAAACGCCTGAGTTTCCCCATTGAAAACAGATACACTCCTCAAGTGTGTGCCAAGCCCAAGGTGCCACCAAGGAGGTTCCCCTTCCCCAAGGCAGAATCATGCAAGGAATGTTTGAGACACACAGGAAGTTCTGCAATAAACACAAATCCAGAGTTGGCTGAAAGCACAATTAGACCAACTGCTGAAGGACAGACAAGCTTTGAACTCCTTGCAGCTCAAAGCTCCAGCTGGGTTGTTGGGAGGTGTGTGAGTGAGGCAAGAGTGAGGGCAAGGGAACTGCAGAGAGCCCTGGAAGTGCTTCTGTGCAGCCAGGCTGTGGGGAAGGGCACTGCAGGCCTGGCTTGGGCCAGGAGTGAGGCTGGATCATCATGCCAAGCTGCCCTGGGCCATTGCAAGGGGCTGTGGCCATGGACACTGCACTGAGCCCACTGTGGCAGCGCCTTGCTCAGGGCTGGTGTCAGTGCCCAGAGGCAGAGGGGATCCCTTGCTGGGGGCTTGTGCCATGGCCACCTGCCCTGTGCCGCGCTGACTGCTCAGGCCCCGCGGAACCAGCAGCAAACGCCACTGCCAGGGCCAAAGGCCAGCTCAGGCAGACAGAAAGGGGCAGGGCTGGGCACTGTTTCCATGGCAGCCCTCACTGGGACACCACCCCTGGGTCCCCTGGCATGGCAATTGCCATGGAAACCTGGCTCATGGGAAATGCAAGGGTGGACAAAGGTTTTAGTAGGGCCTGTCCCAATAGGACAAAGAGTGGTGGTGGTTTTAAACTAAAGCAAGGGAAGTTCAGATAAAGAGAGATAGAGAGGAAATTTTTGATGGTGAGGTTGGTGATCCAGCAGGACAGGTTCCTAGGGAGGTGATCAATGCCCCATCCCTGGAAACATTCCAGTCCAGCTGGGACAGGGCTCTGAACAACCTGAGCTGCTCAAAGATGTCCCTGCTCATGGCGGGGGTTTGGATGAGATGAGCACTGCAGAGCTCTTCCCATGCAAACCATTCAAGGAGTGCATGGGGAGAAGGGGCTGCTCCCTGGACTCCATGCACTGCCTTGACTCCTCCTTGTCTCTGCTGGAGCCCACATGCAGCAGGCAAAGGCAGCCCCTTCTGTGGCCTTTGCTGGCCCTGCCTTCCCCAGGGGCTGACAGAGCCAGGCTGGCCCAGGTGACCTTGCGGCTTTGCAGGGCTCAGGCGCAGCGGCTGTGCCAGGCTCAGGGCTGAGGTCACACTCTGTGGGCTGGGGCAGAGCCCAGGCAGAAAGGAGCCCTGAAGCAGCAGCAGCAGCTCTGCAGTGCTGGCCACCAGGCCAGGCTGCCAAGGGAGGCTTGTGGCCATGGCCTGGGAGCAGCTGCTGCTGCCAAGGTGCCTTTGGTGCCTCAGGCTCTCCCTGGCACAGCTGCCAGCACGGCACTCTGCACTTGTGCCCGAGGCCTTCACTGTGTTGGGGCTGGCCTGGGGCTTTTCCTGCAGTGGGATCTGCCCTGGTCCTGGCACAGGAAAGGCAGTTCTTGCTGTAGCAGGAGGCTCTGCCTGGAATTGGCTCAAACAACTCCAAGAAGGCCCTGTTTACTTCAAAATTGCTTCCTACAACACTATATTCTAATAATTTTTATAGCTTCTATACTGTGAAAAAATATTTTTTTTAAAATTTACTCTATTGTGAAAATAAATCATTCTGTCTAATCCTGATCAGAATCAATCATAGCTGTATTTATATAAATATATCTGGCATTCAACCATTAATGCGGGGAGACAAGTTTCATTTCAGTTAAATTCTACCTTTCCAATCTTTTATACATAAACTTTTAACAAAGTCTGGGGCTAGGATTGGATCCAGCTGCTCCCAGTCTCCTCTCTTAGATGGAAATTTAAAGTCTAGGCCTCCTGGAGGGGTTTCAGGATCCATGGTGGCTACAGGGTGTCATTTCTACATGTCATGACTCAGCAGGAATTTCTCCAATGAAGAAATGAAGCTTTTCCCTGAAGCTCCTGCTCTGCCCATGACAGGAACCCATGGGAGTGTCTGGGACATCCCGACTCTTTGGCACCCTGGGGACTCCTGGGATGTCACCGTGGAGCCCCTGTGAGTGCCTGTGAAAGATGGGTGCCTTTGCAGCCCAAGGTGCCCTGGGATGTCCCCATGGAATGGCTGTGACTGCCTCTGAGCACAGGGCTCTTTAGCATTCCCAGAAAGCCCTGGGAGGTCTCCAGGATCCTTGAGTCCAACTCCTGGCCCTGCACAGGACACCCCAACAATGCCAGCCTTGGCCTGGCAGCGCTGTCCAAACGCTGCTGGAGCTCCCAGAGCCCTGGAGTTGGGACCCTTCCCTGGGAGCCTGTCAGTGCCCCAGCAGCCTCTGGGGAAAACCTTTTCCTCAGATCCAACCCAAACCTGCCCCAACTCAGCTCCAGCCCTTCCCTTCAGTCCTGTCCTGGGCACCAGAGGGAAGAGGTTCCCACAGCCCCAGCCAGGGACCGCTCCCAAGGTGTTCCAGGGCAGCCAGGGCTGGCACCAGCTGGGATGCTCGGTTTCCATGGGCCGGGTTTGGAATGGGATTCCCCAATTTCGTGCTCCCACTAAAACCATGCCACTGCTCCTGCCCTCCAGCCTCCCATGAAAGTACAAAAGGCAAAATCCCAGGGTGGGATAAGAACAATTTACTGGAAAGCAACAAGTAAGCAAAAAGAAACAGAAACAATATTAAGGAATAACAATATTAAAGAATAAAATAAAAAATTAATAAAATAAACAATAAAACAAATAGGAACAGAAGGGATAAACAACAATATAAAGGAAAAATAAACAAACCAACTGGCTCTTCCCATTTTCTCCTGCCTGGAAAGGACACCCTTCTCATGGGGAGAGAGAGTCCCTTTCCTGCCCTGGCAATGACCTGAGATGGGATCAAATACAATATGGGCCATGGCCAGACCCTCACATTCTCAATCCCACCTCACATCATTGCCAGGGGCAGGGAAAGGGACAGGTGTCCTCCCAGAATGAATCACAGGGAACTGTGGGTCAGTAGGGCTCTTCCCAGTGTGTCTTCTGGTGGGGATGAGGTTGGAGATGCACATGAAGCTGTCCCAGAGTCGGGCACTCGCAGGGCTTCCCTTACTTGTGCTCCGTTGGTGTTGGTCAAGGCAGAGCTCGGGTGAAGCTCTTCCCACACTGGGGACACTCGTAGGGCCTCTCCCCAGTGTGGATGCGCCGGTGGGTGATGAGGTGGGAGTTCGCTGAAGCCCTTCCCGCAGTCAGGGCAGCGGAAGGGCCTTCTCTCTGTGAATGCGCTGATGCGAGGAGATCTGAGCTGGTCTAAACCTCTTCCCACACTGGGGACACTCATAGGGCCTCTCTCCAGTGTGGATCATTTCTGGATGATCAGGTGGGACCTCCGGTTGAAGCCTTCCGCATTCCCCACATTGTATGGCCTTTCCTCAGGTGGATGTTCTGGTGGGGATCAAGTGGAGCGTGGCTGAAGCTCTTCCCACATTCCCCACACTCATAGGCCTCTCCCCAGTGTGGTCCTGAGGTGGCAATCAGGTGGGCTGTCTCTGCAGCCCTGCCCACATTCCCCACACACGTAGGGCCGTTCCCCAGTGTGGATCTCTGGTGGCGGATCAGGTGGGAGTTGCTGCTGAAGCTCTTCCCACACTCCAAGCACTCATAGGACTGCTCCCTGTCATGAAGCTGCTCATGGGCCACCAGGTCTGAGCTCTGGCTCAATCTCGGCCACGTTCCTGGCACAGGGTGGGTCTTCCTCTCTGAGCACCCTGGGATGGGTTTGGAGCCCCTCCTCCTGTGGGATCTCTGGGGCTTTTCCTCCTGTTTGATTCTGTGCCATGGAGCCACTCAAAATGTCCTCTTCCATGAGGTTCTTCCGGGGATTTTTCCTTTCTGGTCTCTGTCCTCAGCTCCTTGTCTGGGGAGGAAGGACAAGGAGAGGATGGATTTCCTCCATGCCAGAGGGAAGGGGATGGAGATCTCCTAAACAATCCCTGCCGGATGTGTTGGCAGTGGGTTTGTCCTGCAGCTGGGGGCCATGCTGGGCTGGGTGATGGAGCAGAGAGAGGGGGAAAGAGAAGTGACTTCCTCCTCACCTGCCTGGCTGTCCCAGGGCATCTTCCTCTTCCTTGCAGCCTTTTCCTCCATCGGTCAAGGTTTGGGAATGGGAAATCCTGGTTTTGGAAAAACAAGGGATAGCACATTGAGTTTAAATGTTCCTCTGCCCAAGTCCATCACAGAAGCCACCAGGCATCTGTGCCCATATAAACCTCCCAAACACCAAGATTCATTCCTCCAAAATACAAGAATGACCAAGATTCAGCAGAAACACCCAATTCATGAGTTTCCCCTCTCTGGTCTCTCCATTTTGGGGTCTTGGAGGTTCACCTCTCTCTGGTTTGCTGCAGATAAAGTTTCTATTGGTGTTCCCCTTCTCTGAGCTGCTGTGGCTTCTGGGAATCCAGGAGTTTCCCCTTCTCTGGGCTCACCACTTTGGTATCACAGGTGTCTCAGGGGTCAGCCCTGTCTGGGGTCCCTGTGTCAGGGTCCTGGGATATCCATGGGTCCTCCATGTTCCAAACATGTGCAGGCTTCTGGAATAGCCCCAGCTCGGGTCCTGCCCATTTCTGCTCCCCCATTCCCAGGTTTCCCTCCCAGCCCTGCTGGTACCGGGCCATCCCCACGTGCCTCTGGGCTGACAATGCAGCCCCTGAGCCGGGCAGACCAAGCCCCAGCATGGGGGGACCCTGCATCCTCCGCTCCCTGGGCAGCCGCGCCCAGCCCCGGGCACAGAGCTCCGTCAGCCCTGCCGCCCCCTCCCAGGGCCCCCCGGGGACCCCACAGCCGGGGCTGGCTCTGAGCCAGGCGGCCCCCGAGCCCGGCTGAGTGGCCAGGGGGCACGGGGAGCCGGGGCCTCTGTGCCAAGGCTTCCCCTTCTCTCCCTCAGCCTTTGCCCGGCCCAGCCCTGCCAGGTCCCGCAGGGCCACAGCCGGCCTGGGCCGCTCCTGGCTCCAACAGCCCACCCGGGGCCGCCCTGCCCGTGCCGGGGCTGCGCCAGCGCTCCCTGCACCCGGGGGGTTCAAACCGCTGGGGGCATCTCACAAAAAGCATTCCCCCATCTCCCCAAAAAGCACTAACATCCCAACCAGCCATCACCCCACCACAAAAAAATAATCCAAAAACAAAACCACAAACCAAACACTTCCACCCTGTCCTCAGGCGCCTTCCCAGGGTCCCCAACCCCGCGGTAATGCCCCCGGATTGGGAAAAAAAGCTGCTGCCCTGGAGGCACTTTGAAAACCCACCCGCAGCCAGTCCCTGGCACACGGCTCGCTTTGAGGCAGGGAGGCTCTCCTGCACTTGCATTTCCAGCTGCTGTGCAACCAAAGCTGAGGGATCTGGAGCTGCCTGAATGCAAAAACTGCAATTCAGCCTCTCTCGAAGGGGAAATCTCTCCACCTGTGCCAGCCTGTTGCAGTGCTGCCATTCTCTGCTGCTGCTGTTGGGGCACTTGGAGGTCTGGCTGAGAAGGAAAGGTGACCCTGAGCCAGGACATTTCCTTGGCTGCAGCAAAGCCTCAGCAGGCAAAGATCTTCCTGGTGCTGTGCTGTGGACCAGGGGGGATTGTGCCAGTGGAGCTAACCCTAAATTTCTTCTCCCAGGCAGCTTTAGGACACTGAACATGGAGATATCAGAGCTGTCTCTCACCATTCCAAGTCCTCCAGAAGTATCCTGTGTGTGAAGCAGTCAGGGAGCAGGGTGTACGTGTCAAGGGGGGGAATTCAGAGCCCTTTTCTCCCCTGTGGGCTGAGGGTCTGCAGCTGCCCAAGGGGCCCTTTTTGCTCAGCTGAGAACAGTTCTGCTGAAAGCCTGTCCTAAACCTGCTTTTCCCACAAATGTGCCCAATGAATCCTGATTTCTTGTAGCCTCAAGTGTGAGATCTGAAGGATGGAACAGCTCTGCTAGGGAGAGGTTCTCTTTTTCTTGTTTGGTGTTTTTTGTTTAGGTTTTTTTTTCTTTTAGTTTGGTTTTTTGGTTTTTGGTTTGGTTTTGGTTTTGGGGGATTTTTATTTGGTTTTTTTTCTCTTTGTTTGGGTGATGGTTTTTTGTTTTGGTATGGTTTTAGTTTTTTGTTGTTTTTGTTTTTTAATTAACTCCCCCTGGAAGCTCTGGGTAGAGCTCTGTAACTGCATTTGACCCTTGTCTGTGACATTGTGGAGGTGGCCAAGGGGACCTTCCCTGAGCTGCCTGCAGAGGAATCCACATCAGCCCAGGCTGGGCTGGTCAGCGGCCAGTCAGTTCTGTTGAGGGGACGCAGCTCTGGACGCTTTCCTTGGAGCATCTCCAGGGAGGGAACTCTGGGGCTGCAACCCCTGTGGTGTCACAGAACCACAGAATCACCAGGTTGGAAGAGATGTCCAAGATCATTGAGTCCAACCCAAGCCCTTAGACCTCAACTAGACTATGGCACTGAGTGCCACATCCAGTTTTTTTTCAAAGACATCCAGGGATGGTGATTCCAGTACTTTATCACTCTTTCCATGAAAAAACATTTCCTAATATTCAACCTATATATTTCTTTGGTACAGCTTGAGACTGTGTCCTCTTGTTCTGTCAGTTGCTGCCTGGAGAAAGAGACCAACCCCACCTGACAACAATCACCTTTCAGGCAGTTGTAGAGTAATAAGGTCACTCCTGAGTCTCCTTTTCTCCAGGATGAACAACCCCAGCTCCCTCAGCCATTCCTCACAGGGCTTGTGTTCCAAGCCCCTGACTCAGCCTCGTTGCCTCCTCTAGATGCGCTCAAGTGTCTCAACGTCCTTCCTAAACTGAGGGGCCCAGGGCTGGACACAATACTCAGGTGTGGCCTTACCAGTGCAGAGTACAGGGGAAGAATGACCTCCCTGCTCCTGCTGGCCACACCATTCCTGATCCAGGCCAGGGGCCATTGCCTTATTGGCCACCAGGGAACACTGCTGGCTCATGTCTAGTCAGCTGTCACCAGTCTCCCCAGGTCCCTTTCTGCCTGGGCCCTGTCCAGCCACTCTGTCCGTAGCCTATATGCTGCAGGGGTTATTGCAGCCAAAATGCAGGACTCGGCACTTGGACTTATTAACTTCATCTTATTGGACTCTGCCATCCATCCAACCATTCCAGGTCTCTCTGCAGAGGCCTCCTATCTTCCATTAGATCAACACATGCTTCTAGATTTGTGTCATCTGCAGATTTACTAATGAAAGACTCAATCCTCTCATCCATGTCATCAATAAAAATATTGAACAGAGCTGGCCCCAGCACAGAGCCCTGAGGAACACCACTGGTGCCTGGCTGCCAGCTGGATGCAGCACCGTTCCCCAGCACTCTCTGGGCCCGGCCATGCAGCCAGTTCCTAACCCAGCACAGAGTGCTCCTGTCCAAGCCGTGGGCTGCCAGCTTTTCCAGGAGTGTGCTGAGGGAGACAGTGTCAAAGGCCTGGCTGAAGTCCAAATAGACAACATCCACAGCCTTCCCTGCATCCACCAGGTGGGTCACCTGGTCATAAAAGGAGACCAGGTTGGTCAAACACAACCAACTACCTTTACCCCTCCTAAACCCATGCTGGCTGGGTCTGATACCCTGTAGGTGCTGTGTGATGACACTCACTATAAACTGTTCCATTACCTGACTGGGTACTGAGGTCAGGCTGTCTGGCCTATAATTACCAGGATCCTCCTTCTCACCCTTTTTGTGAATGGACATCACATTGTCCAGCTTCCAGTCCTCTAGAACCTCACCAGTGAGCCAGGACTGCTGGTAAATTATGTAGAGCAGCTCCACAAGCTCATCTGCCAGCTCCCTCATCACCCTGGGGTGGATCCCCTGGGCCCATAGATTTATGTACATCCAAGTATCTCAGCAGTTCTTTGACTGCCTCCTTGTGGATTACAGGGGGACCATTCTGCTCCCTGACACCCCTCAATGACCCACAATGGGGAATGGTCGTATGAGTGTGGGGAATATGGGAAGGACTTCAACTGCAGCTCTCACCTGATCATCCACCAGATTATCAACAAAGGACAGAGGCCCTATGAGTGTCCCCAGTGTGGGAAGAGGTTTCACACCAGCTCCAGTCTCCTTCTGCACCAGCGCATTCACACAGAGGAGAGGCCCTTCCACTGTCCCGACTGCGGGAAGGGCTTCAAGCAGAACTCCCACCTCATCACCCACTGGTGCATCCACAACAGGGAGAGGCTCTACGAGTGGGGAATGTGGGATGAGCTTCAGCCAGAGCTCCAGCCTGATCTGCTACCAGAGGATCCACACCAGGGAATGACCCTACGAGTGTTCCCAGTGTGGGAAGAGCTTCACCCAGGAGCTCTCACTTGACCAGACACCAACAGAGGCACCAGTAAGGGAAGCCCTGTGAGTGCCCCAACTGCAGGAAGAGCTTCGTGCAGTGCTCCAACTTCATCCCCATCAGAGGACCCACAATAGGCAGAGCCTTGATGACCCACATTCCTGTGATCCATGTTGGGAAGACACGTGGCTGGTTATCCTTTTGGTTTTGCCCTAATTTTGTTCTGATTTATCTTCACCCCTTACAAACCCCCAAAATAGGACTAAAAAGAAAGAAATTGATCAAAGATGTCTAAAGTGCCACCATTTCACATATATTTGAGGGGGAATTTAGGATTTGGGGACATAGTTTGGAAGATTTATGGGTTCTTGGGGGATATGGGCAGTGTTCTCCATCTTTTTGCATTCCAAAAACCAAGATGGATTGATCTGTCACCTCAAAATGATTCAATCCCCTGAAAACAACTCAGTATTACTCCAAAAGGCCTCAATCCCACCTCAAAAGGGCTTATTCCCACCTCAGAAAAACTCAGTCCCATGCCAAAATTACTCAGTTCTACAACCTCCAGAGTTGGATGGGGTTGGAAGGAGACTGGGAGAAATGGGATCCAAATTTGAGGGTGTGGAATAGGGATTGTGTGGGGCTGGGTGGGTGGGATGTCTTCTGATAGTAAAGAAAACTTTCAGAATTAATAAATTCTATCCATTCATTTTCCATCAGTTGCAGTTTGTTTTTCGGAGTGCCACCTTCTCAGCTGATTGTGCTTGTGTCCTCCTTTCTCTCCTGCCTTTCTTTGCCTGCTCTGTGTCTCTCAGTGACTCTCCTGAGCCAGAGCAGCCCCACCAAAGACCCTCCCCTGATTTAATTCCCAATCCATGAGCTACAATACCCATGGGTGAAGTTCTGAAGGCTGGCAGTGAAATGTCACTGTAAGATCTTGCTCCACTTGGCTTTTGGCTCTTTCCTATGAGCTTTGCCTTCAAGGGCAGGAACGTCTTTTCCTGCCTGGGAACTGGAATTGCAGACCCTGGGAGTGTGTGCCATGGATCCCAGAGGGGCATTCCCCAGGCTCCCAGGGTGCTGCTCCTGCCGTGCCTCCCAAGGAGCTGTGCAGGGCCAGGGGACAAGGTCCAGCAGCTCTGTTGGTTCTGCAGTACCACAACGGCCCCTGGTTCTTGGGGACCCCAGGGTCACAATGGACTCCTTGCTTCCATGTCAATCCCTCAGTGTCACAACAGCCCCTTCGTTCCATAAGGAACACAAAAGCTTGGTAGAAACATGGAGCAAATCCTGCTTAACACACCTGAGAACATCTGTCTGCATTCAAAAGAGAGGTTAGAGGTGAGGATGGCACCAGCAGCTTCCATCTGCAACAGAGATCCAGGGAAAGGACAGGGACAGAGAATTCAGCTGAAAGACTCTGACAATTCTGCTTACAGAGATCATTTCTGCTCCCACTGTCCCTTGTAGAAAGGTGACATCATTCCAGGCAGCCTGGACTGAGCATGTGGTACCTGAGAGGGGTTTGTTGTTCAGGAAACCTGCTCAGGCTTTTCCATTCTTTCCTTACCAACAGGAAAACTTCTCCTGGGCCTGTGTGCAGGCAGAGCCCTGAGGAGAGCAGGTGGGACATGGTGCAGTGGGCTGGGACATGGAGCTGCAGAGCTCAGGGGACAAGGTTCTGATGCAGGGCACAGGGATGTCAGTGCCAGGTGGGCAATGTCAGTGGGTTGGGGGTGAGGAGCAGGTTGTCCCAACAGGGTCAGCCCTCAAGGGGCTCATTCTTCTCCTAAGAAGACATTCAGCATAATGATCACCTGGGAATGCTTTTGTCAGCTCTTCCCTGAACTGGAATATTAAAAAAAATACTTACTCGATAAAAGATAAAAAGTCATGAGGTGCACTTTGAAATATTCCTGCTTAAAAGAACTCCAAACTGACTCCAATTAGCTACACAAACCCTGAAAACTTGAAGACAATTGAAAGAAGACATAGAGCCCCCAAGATTTTTTTGAATTTTATTGAGCCCAACAGTGGATTTAGGGCTGAGTCCAGGACCCTCAGGCACTGAGAGAAGGTTGAAGAAGCTGCTCAAGGAGTCAGAAGCAAAACTCCAAGTGCCTTGGAGCATCACTGGGCCCCACTGAGGGCAGGGAGTGCCAAAGGCTCCCCAGGGACTGGTGAGAGCAGATCCTTGAGGTCAGGATTGCAGGGAGCCCAAGGCTGTGAGCAGGAACTGCAATGCTGAGCAAGACCTGGGCTGGCTGGAGGAAGCAGAAAGGCCAAGCCCTGTGCCCAGGCCTGGCACAGCAGGGCCTGTCCCTCACGGGTGGCTCGGGGCTCTTTGTGGGGCAGTGGGATGGGAGGGGCAGCAAGGGCAAATGTCATAAACTGTGGGACACTCCAGATCCTTATGGCCAAGGGCCAGTGTGACACTGTGGGAAGTTGTGGAACCAAGGGGATCATTGTGGCTCTGCTGGGGCCCATGGAACCAAGGGCCAGTTTGACACTGTGGGGCCTCATGGAAACAGAGGCCACTGTGAGCCTGCAGGGCTGTAACATCCCGAACACTTAAATGCTGGTGGTAACCAAAGGTTCCTTTACTTGAGTTTGGTGCAGCAGAGAAACACCAACCAGATATTCTCAACATGGACAGATGCAAAGAACATTCTTGGTAGGAAGGGACCCACGAGGATCAAGTCCAACTCTCAAGTGAATGCCCACACAGGGACTAAACCCACAGCCTCGGTGATACCAGCACCATGCTCTAACCAAGTGAGCTAAGAGGTCAGAATGACACAGAACTTTACTGACAAAAGACAGGCATCAAGGAACTTTGTCAAATTAAACATCCAAT
>JAJEOU010001512.1:0-40567 GCA_021534815.1 Acrocephalus arundinaceus
GCCTGGGCTAGGGAACATGGCATTGAGTGGGTATATCATATCCCATACCATGCACCAGCTGCAGGTAAAGTAGAGAGATACAATGGGTTGTTAAAAACCACCCTGAAAGCATTGGGTGGGGGATCCCTAAAAAACTGAGAGCAGCACCTAGCAAAGGCCACCTGGTTAGTTAACACCCAAGGTTCCACCAACCGAGCAGGTCCTGCCCAGTCTCAACTCCTTAATATAGTAGATGGAGATAAAGCCCCAGTGGCCCATGTTAGAGGTTTGTTGGGAAAGACAGTATGGATCAACCCTGCCTCGAGTACAGATAAACCCATCCGTGGGGTTGTCTTTGCTCAAGGACCAGGCTATACATGGTGGATAATGCAGGAAGATGGAACAACACGATGTGTACCTCAGGGAGATCTGAATGTGGGGTAAGATTCATATGTGCGTTAAATCAGTCAGATATGGAACAAAGGAGACGTGTAAGTGTCAAGGATCTGAGCAAGTAGGACAGATGGAAATGTGTAAGTGTTGGAAGTCTGAGTAAGTAGAATGAAGTTTTATTGTGTGTCCACGATGTAGGATAAGGGGTGGAATGTCCTGGGTTGGCAGGCAACTTCTACTCTATATCCTACATCGTGGGCCTATATTTTGTCTAGCGGTTGTTTCTCTTCCCCCTCGGCAAGGACTGTGGCTGATAGGCGGGTCCTCGCTGGGCGGGGGGGGAAACGGCTGCGGGCTCCCTTACTTTCACTTTTGGCTAGCAGCTTGCTTTTTTCTGCTTGGCGTGCTTGATCGCTACTCTCGCTATTCTTTTCTAGGTTTTTTCTCTTCCTTTTTTTCTTTCCCCTTCCCGAAGATTAGGACCCAGCTCTGGACTGACCTGACCTCGCCTGACCTGAGGAAGTTCGGGAATTTCCAGGGCTCGACACAGAAGATCTGCGCCTCTTCCCACACAGTATCTGTTTCCTTCTTTGTTTTTTCCTTTTGTGTGGGGAGTGTTGTTAATAAAATAGGTTTTTCCACTTCCTCCAAGGAGTTTTTCTTCCCTCCCGAACCCAGGTCTGGGAGTGGGGAGGGGTGGTGGAGGTTGTCTTAGGGGTTCTCCCCCTAATCTGTTCCAAACCGGGACACCAAGTCAGGAACTGCAATGGGAGTGGGGCCAGAGAGGAAAGGAAACCAGGGATGGGCCATTTGCAGGGGAGGAGCAGAGGTGGACAGTAGAAAGGATTTTGGACCAGGAAGAGTAAAGAAAGCCAAGGTGAAGAAGAGGAAATTGTCAGGGCAGTTTGGGGGTGGCTGCCAGGTAGCCCTGGCTCTGAGCAAGAATATCTGAAGTGGGACAGGAAACTCCCAGCTGATGGGAACAAACTTTCTGTGTGACTTCAGTGGCTACCACAAACCTGAGTGGTTCCCTGCTGTGCCCCAGCCCTTCCTGGCCCCAGGGGCTGATGGTATTTGTGCTCCCTCAGCTTCATCTCCCCACACCAACACCATGGGGGTGCTGACGCCTGCTCTGGGCAGTGCAAACAGGGGCTCCTGAGGCAGTGCTGCCGTGTCTGTGCCTGCAAGGATGCAGCACCTGTGTGAGCTGGGGGAGAGGCCAGGGCTGCAGAGGGGGGATGTTGTTGGCAGGTGCATGAGGACGCTGGGGGCGCTGCCTGGGGTGTCCAGCGCAGTGGGGATGGATCAGCCCCTGCTCTGCTGCTCCTTCCCCTTGTCTCCCCCAGGCACCTTGCAGAGCCCCAGCCATGCTGTTTGCTCCCAGCCTGCCCACGGCCAGCCTGGGGCTGCTCCCGGGGCTTTTCTGTGCTCAGCATTGGCCTGGGCAAAGTGTTCTGGAGAGAGCCTGGGCAAGGAGCCTGCAGCCCCCAGGCCCTGGCCTGAGGTGTCAGCGCTGCCCCAGCAGTGCCCATGGCCTGTCCCTGCTGCAGCCCTGGCACTGCCACCCCCAGCACTGTGCCCGGCCCCGAGAGCACTCAGGCCCTACAGCAACACCAGGGCCAGCAGGGCAGCGGGGCAGGGCCACGGCAGCAGCACTGGCAACACCAAGGGCTGCTGCTGCTGCTGGGCACAGCTGCTGTGCCAGCACTGATCTGCCCCCAGCTCTGCACACAGACATTGCTGCTGCAGCTGCAGAGAGGGGAACCAAAGGGATATCTCTGTAGAAAACGTGGCTGGGAGATCACTGAGTTCGTTTAAAGAAACCAAGAGCACAGCCCCTCATTGACAAAGACTGTGTCCATAGGGAAGGTGGATAGAAAAAAATTGAGAAATGGAACAAACAACTACTTTTCTTTGTGAAAAAAAATTAAAAATATAAAACACTAGGAAAAAACCCACAACCAAACCAACAAGAAGTATCAAAGGCGACTTTTATTACAAGTGATTTGCAGAAATTGGCAAGCAGTTTAATGTTCCTGAAAGCATCCAGTCATCAGTCTCCATCCTGCAGCCTTGAGCTCCTGGTTCCTCAGGCTGTAGATGAGGGGGTTCAGGGCTGGAGGCACCACCGAGTACAGAACTGACAGGGCCAGATCCAGGGATGGGGAGAGATGGAGGGGGCTTCAGGTGAGCAAATATACCAGTGCTGAGGAACAAAGAGACCACGGCCAGGTGAGGGAGGCAGGTGGAAAAGGCCTTGTGCCGTCCCTGCTCAGAGGGGATCCTCAGCACAGCCCTGAAGATCTGCACATAGGAGAAAACAATGAACACAAACAACCTAATACCAAACAAGAACTAACAGCAAGAATTTCCAGTTCCCTGAGCTTTGTCTGTGAGCAGGAGAGCTTGATGATGTGTGGGATTTCACAGAAGAACTGGCCCAGGGCATTGCCATGGCACAGGGGCAGGGAAAATGTATTTGCCGTGTGCATCAATGAATAGAGAAAGCCACTGGCCCAGGCAGCTGCTGCCATGTGGGCACAAGCTCTGCTGCCAGGAGGGTCCCGTAGTGCAGGGGTTTGCAGATGGACACGTAGCGGTTGTAGCACATGATGGTCAGCAGGGAAAACTCTGCTGACATGAAGAATATAAAGAAAAAGAGCTGAATAGCACATCCTTTGTAGGAGATGGTGATGGTGTCCGAGAGGGAATTGTGCATGGCTTTGGGGACAGTGGTGCAGATGGAGCCCAGGTCGGTGAGGGCCAGGTTGAGCAGGAAGAAGAACATGGGGCTGTGCAGGAGGTGGCCGCAGGCTACGGCGCTGATGATGAGGCCGTTGCCCAGGAGGGCAGCCAGGGAGATGCCCGGGAAGAGGCAGAAGTGCAGGAGCTGCAGCTGCCGCGTGTCTGCCAATGGCAGCAGGAGGAAGTGGCTGATGGAGCTGCTGTTGGTCATGAGCTCCCCCTGGTATCAACACCTGTCTGAGAAGGAGAAGGCAGTGACACGTTACTATTTATGTCTCAGAATTAAATCTATATCAGTCTTCGTGTAATTCTCTCCAAATCATTTCTAGCACACAAAAACTCTTCTGGCTGAAATGTACAGGATATTTCATTGACACTGGTGAGAGCTGGCTTAGAAATCTCCAAGGAGCTTGGGGCTCTCCTGATGTCCTGGAGGACTCAGTTTTGCACTAAAACAACAGGTAAACATAAACTGGGAGTGATGTTTGATTAAATCCACCCAGAATAATAAACAGCTTTTCAGCACTGTAACCTTCAATTTGCCTTACTGCAGAGCAGAGCTCTGGGATGTTGTTTTGGTTATTTGCTTCTACTTTCCCCAGAACAGGCAGTGGAATTTTTAAGGCAGAGATCCTTGACATTTCCACTTGTGTCTGAGAGACACCTTGTGGGTGCTGTGAGGCAAAGAGATCATCTCTTGGTGCAGGGTGGGGCAGACAGGCTGTCCATCAGCCCTGCTCTCAGCTGCCCAGGGCTTTAACCTCTGGGGGCTGGAGGGCGATTGCACCCAGGATTCCCCTGAGGAGGAACAGGGAGTCCTGCAGACTCATTGCCCACAGCTCCCACCTGACCTGCCAACAAAGGCAGCAGCAAGAGAAGGGAAAAAGGAGAAATTCCCCAACACTGCTCTGGAGGCTGTACAGGGACATCAGATGGGAACAGGGAGTATCCGGTCATCAAGGGCATCTGCCAGGGTGGCAACTTTTTCTTCTGACCCCATGGCGTTTAAGGCAAAGGCTCTGCTTGGTGGTGCAGGAGATCAGGGCCTTGTGCTGGGGACGAAATCTGCAGTGCAGGAGATGGCCCAGAGCTTCCTTAACCCCCCTGCCAGGGCATTTCAGCAGCAGCTCCCCCTCCCTGCCTGCCCAGGGCTCTGCTGCCTGCAGCTGTCCCTTTCTGCAGCTGCTTCCCTGTGCCCAGGGCTGGGCCCTGCCTGTGCTGCCTGAGCCCAGCCCAGCCCTGGGGGCTCAGCTCTGCCCTGCAGACCCCTCCCAGCTCAGGCACTGCCCAGGGCCAGCTCTGGCTCTGCAGGCTCTGATGGCAACGTCAGAGCAACCCTGGGGAGGCTGGAAAAGTGACACTGATAGTACCTATAAAGGACTCTGTGCTGATTTCTGTCACTGCCTTGTTGATTAGGATCTGAGAGAATTATTTTTTTCTCAACCTGAACTTAGAGGTGAATATATGTGTGAAATTTCCATGCCAGGCAACACAGAGCAGTAGATTATAAAAGCAGGATTTTTCCCTTTTATGCAGCCCCTGCCTTGCTTTTCTCCCTGCAAAATCTACTTGGAAATGTTCTGCAGTTAAATCTCAGGCTGGGAGCAGTCCTGAACACTGCAGCATCCCCACCGCACAAGGGAGAACACTTCCACACCTTACCAGCTGTCTCCTTCCACCCAGATCTTGTCCCCCAGCGCTGGCAGCAGCTCCCCGGGCCGGCTGAGAGCTGTCCCTGGCAGGCAGCAGAGTCCCTGGGCCAGCACAGCGCCCTGGGCTGCAGGACCCTGCTCTGCACCACAGCCCTGGGCACCCCTGGCTGCTCTACACAAGAGATCATCAGAGAATGTACTCACACAGTCTGTAGGCATTGGGATGTTGCAGCTTGAGGAGATCACTGCAGGAGCTGCAGCTGCATTGTCCTGCAGCCTGAGGTTCCTGTGCCAAGGGCTGGCAGTGATTCTCCCCCAGTCCCTTCTCAGCTCCTTCCCAGCCCTGAGTGATTGAATCTTTCTGTGCCTGTGTGCTGTGCCCGGGGTGGCTGCAGGCAGTGCCCCAACCCTGCTAGAAGAGCTGCTCATCAAGACAAATGTGGTTTTAACCTCTTCTTGTTTGCCAGGATGGCTCTTTGTGCCGCGAGCCCAGCCCAGCTCATCAGCACAGACACAGCACAAGAACTTTAATGACCCTCTCAGGGCTTTGGTGATGTTTACATCAGACTCAGTCCCTCAGAGTGTGATCAAAGAACTTCTCAACAACTCAAATTTAGAATTGGAATCTAAAGTTTCTTTAACTTTTAATGGGTCCTAGGGAGGGACAGGACTTAGGGAGTCCCTAGTTTCTAGTAAGAGCAGAACACTGCAGGCAGTGATGACACGTGAGGACAGACAAGGAAAAGATGTCTCTGATGCTGATTAAACCTGGATGTGTTTCATGAGTCCAAAAAGCCAAGGCCTGAGCCCCAGCCCATGGCAAGGCACATCCTGTCCCTCCCTCCTTGCTCAGGGCTCTTCCCAGGCCACTGGGATGTGGGGATGTGCAATGCCAAGGGCAGCACGATGGGGCGGCCCCTGCCAGGCTGCTGAGCAGGGACAAGGAGGCAATGAGTCCCCAGGCCTGCAAGGGTCACTTGTCCCCTGCTGGCCTCAGGCCCAGGGCCAGCAGCCATGGCCAAAGTGCTGCAGGAGTTGGCTCTGTCAGGGCCTTTCAGCTGCTGCCCATGCCTGTGCCCTGTCCATCCCAGGCTGTCCTACCGTGTCCATGCCCTGCGCCTCTTTCCCTGCAGGCTGTCGTCATCCCCCGGCTGCCCCACCTGGCTGGCCCCTTCCTTTGCTGACAGCTCTGCGTCCTGCCTGCCTCTGCCATGGCACGCAAAGCCTTGCGGTTGATACCAAAAGGGTTATTTCCATTTTTACTTTGCCTGTGAAGTTTGTGCACAGGAACAAGGCATGCTGGGCCTGCATTACCAGCAAGGATGGTTGGAAGACAAGAAAACATCTGGCTCAAGAGTGCAGTGAAAGAAAAAACAAGAAGTGAATCTGGGAACTTGGGCTGGGTTTTATGGTAATGGCTAAATTGTAATACACATGAAGTGACTGTATATAAGTAACACTCTTTTAGGATCACATATCCATGTATGGTTAGGAGTTACTGCATGGTGGACCTCAAGCCTGAAAGAGTGATGCCCTCTAAATTGCAAATTAATATTAAGGAGTTTCATTCTCTTATTTCATAGATTTGGTGACAGTGGGGCCTGACAGAATCAAGGAGTTAACTGTGACTCCTTGGAACCTCATGGAACCAAAATCCTTTGTGCACAGCAGGACCACATAGAACCAATGGTCCATTGTGATACTGAAGATCCAAGGAGACCATTGTGAGACTATGGAACCTCAGGGAGCCCAGGGGCCATTGTGACACTGAGAAACCTCATGGAATCAAAAGTACATTGTGACAGAGAAAGGCTTCATGGAATCAAGATTCCATTGTGACATAGCAAGGCCTTGTTTGAGCAAGCGAACCATTGTTGAAAGTAAAGAAACTCATGGAACCAAGGGGCTACTGTGACACACCAGGGCTGCATGGAATGAAAGGTCCTTGTGACAATGTGGATCCAAGGAGACCATGGTGATACTGTGGGGCCTCATTAAACCATGGGGCCATTCTGACACAGCAAGGCCTTGTGGAATCACATGCCACTGTGACACTGTGGAACGTCACAGAACCAAAATGACCATGTTATACTGTGGGACCTCATGGATCAAAGGGTCCAAGGTGACACTGCAGAACCAAGGAGATTGTTGTTGGCAGTATGAAAGCTCATAGAACCAGAACTCCATTGTGACACAACAAGGCTTTATGGAATTAAGGGTCCACTGCAACTTTGTTGGGCCTCATGGAACCACAAGACATGGTGACACAGCTTGGCCACATGGAGCAAAGGGGCCTTTGTGACTGAGGAACCTCATGGAACAAAGAGTCCATTGTTACACTGTGGGGCCCTGTGGAACTAAGGGGATCACAGTGACATTGCAGGGCCTTATGGAACAGTGAAAACTATTCTGACACTTTAGCACTCAATGGCACCAAGGGGCCATTCTAGCATGGCAGGGCCTCATTGAATCAAGGGGGCTGCAGTAAACAATGAGGGTCTCCATGGGATGCAGAGTCCATTCTGACACCGTGGAACCAAGGAGACCATTGTGACACTATGGGGCATGATGGAAACCAAAGGTCCATTTTGATACAGCAGGCCCTCATGAAACCCTGGAGGTCATTTGTACACCTTGAGGCACTGAGAAACCAAAAGGCCATTGTGGCACTTCAGAGCATTTTTGGAGCCAAGAGGACCCCAGAGACACTGTGGGGCTCAATGGAACCAATGGTTTATTGTGACACTGCCAGGCCTTATGGAATCATTAGGACAATTGTGACACTAAATCCCTCATAGAAACAAGGGGCCATGGTGTCTCTAGGAGGCCTCATGGAAGCAAGGAACCATTGTGACACTATGGACTCTTGGCAGGCCGTGGGGCAGTTGTTATAATGTGTGGCACTATTGAACCAAGGAGTCCATTATGACCCCTACAGGGCCCCATGAAACTGAGGAATCATGAAACAGTGCAGGACCCCATGGAACCAAATGTCCATTGGGACATTGCAGGGCCTCGTGGAGTCCTGGAGATCATTATGAAACTTTGAGGCCTTGTTGAATCAAGGAGCTCTGACGGACCTTGTAAAAGCAAGGAGACCCTTCTGACATTGTGATCCCCCTGGAACCAAGGGTCCTTTGTGATACTGCAGTACCAAGGAGACCACTGTGACACGGCAAGGCCTCATGAAAGCAAGGGGGGATAATTGTGACACTATGGGGCCCAATGGAAGCAAGGGGCCAGTGTGACACAGCTGGTCCTCATGCAGCCAAGGGGCCACTGTGATCCTGAGGAGCCCAATAGAACCAAGAGAGCTCTGTGACACTGCAAGACTGTATGGAATCACAGAGACAATTGTGACTCTCTGTGGCTTCATGGAACCAAGGGGGCTATTGTGTCATTGTGCATCTCCATGGAACCAAGGAAACCATTTTGACACTGCAAGGCCTCATGGAAGCCAGGGACCATTGTGACACTATGGCGCCCCATGGAAACAAGGGGCCAGTGTTATATAGCTGAGCCTTGTGGAACCAAGGATCCAATATGGAATGACCATTGTCATATGCTCCAACAGCAGCTGGAGCTCAAAGAGGACTGCTGGGCCCCATGGATCCAAGGGAACAGGGAACAGGTCCAGATGACTTGGCCTGACTGACTCATCAGCATTTTTGGGGTCTCTTCTCATGCACCCCTGAAACACTGAGGCTTTGGGCTTTTCTTTCTGTGGAAAAGAACCATCCCTCCTGCCCAGGCACCCACAGCCAAAATTGGTACTTCTCCACAGTTCACTATATGAAAATGTTTCTCCCAGTCAAAAGCTGCCCGGACAGGCAGGCCTGGCTCATCTTGGCCTCTTGTGGTCACCTCTAATCTGCCCTGGAATACTGGGGCTCTGTGCTTTCCTTCCAATGGGGAAGAACTGGCCTCCTCATCCACATGCTCATGGCTGAAAATGGGATTCTGTCTACAAAATTCCATATATCTGAGATACTGAGTCCAAGATATTTATTTCATTGCTCCTTGAAGAAAGCTGCCAGGACAGACAGCTCCCAACTTGGCCTTTGGCGGCTGCCGCTCATCAGTCCCTGCAACACTGGGGCTCTGTGCTTTCTTTCCAGTGGAGACCATGGCAACACTATGGGGCCCCACTGAACCAGGGGGCCATTGTGACACTTCAGAAACAAAGAGAACATTGTGACGCTGTGCAGTCTCGTAGATATAAGGGGAGATGGAACAGGTCTGGCTGGTTTTGCTTCCCAGGGGCCACTTGACAGGTCCAGCTGATTTTGGAATGTCAAGAGCTGCCTCTCATAAACCCTTGGAGAACTGGGGCCCAATGCTTTCCTTCCTATGGAAAAGAACCATCCGTCTTTCCAGGTGCCCATGCCAAAACTGTTACTTCCCCTGAAAAATTCCCTATATGCAAGGGTTGTCGCAGATAAAAGTTGCCAAGACAGAGAGGTGTGGCTGGCCTTGGCCTCTGGTGGCCACCTCTCATTTCAAGGAAGCCCTGAGGAAAAGATTTGAATAGGTTTGACTACTGGAACAAAAAGGAGTCTCTCATCCTCTGAAAACCTCTGATGCTCTTCTCATCACATGTCTTTTTTTCCTCACTGTGTATTATGCATGAAATATTATTTTCAGCAAAAAAACTATGATTCTTATAATTCTACCAGTGTTACCTGACACAGAAAACCTCCTCTACACATGGATCCAGGACACCTCTCTAAGGAAACACAAGAAAGAACCCAGCAGGAATTCTTTGTCTCTGCTCCCATCTGTCCCATCTCCTCTGGAGCTGGAGGTGCAGCCCCAGAACTAGAGAGGGCTCAAGGGGTCACAAGCTCAGCTCCCACACAGAAAATTTGGGGACCCTGGGATGCTTTTATTGGCCCCTGCATGCTCACACAGGCTGAGATGGACACTGATGCTTTCTCTGCTAGGCTCAGCCCAGCCCAGCTCCCTGCAAGCTCTGCCAGCTGCCCTGAGCTCTGGGCAGCACCAAGGGCCTCTCCCCAGCACAGCCCAGCTGCCTCTGGCCCCACAGCTCTGCTCAGGCCAGGCTGCTCTGGGCAGGGGCCCCATGGCCTCAGCCCCTGGCAAGGGCACAGCAGCAGCTGCAGCTCAGACAGGACTCAGCCCCAGCCATGGGGAAGGGGCTGGGCCAAGGGAAAAGGAGGCTCCCTGTGTGCCCTGCTCCCCTCTGGCTGAGGTGCTGAGAGCTCTGCAGCCCCTGCTGCCATCCCATCTGCCCAGGCCAGCACAACATCCGCGGCCTTGGGGCCCTCCAGAGCTGCTCCTGCTGCAGGCGCAGGGCCCATGGCAAAGCTGGGGCAGGCAGAAAGCTGTGCCCATTTCTGTTCATTCCTGCTTTGTTGGGGATGGATCCTCAGGTCCTTGGAGGTTGCTGCTGAATTTTACTTTTCCAGAGGCCTCTTGTTTCTTGAGCTCTTCTGTTGGGAAATTCAGCTAAAAAAGGCTCATAATCATTTGTTCAAAATACCCAAGCAATACAAACCCATGGGAATAACAGAAATCTTCAATTCTTACGTGGTAATTGTAGAGATTTCAGAAGTGTATTCAAAGAGGATGTAATATATTGAAAACAATGAAAGAATTTTTTTTGTCCCTTTATTAGATTGATATCAGCAATCCCCAGGTGGTATTGATCCCAAGCACCTCCTATTGCACTCTGAATAAATCTGAAAATCAGGACCCTTCATGGCTGACAATCAATCAGACTCTGTCCCTACCCCCACCCCACCGTTTTCTTCATCCAACCCCTGGGACTCAGAGGAGCTGAGGAATGGAGTCACATCCAGGGGTGTCCCCAGGGCTCATGATTAGGGCCAGGTCAGTTAAATCTCTTTATAGATGATCTGGATGAGGGCATCGAGGGCACCCTCAGTCAGTTCCCAGTGAGCCCAAGCTGTGTGGGAGTGTGGCTGTGCTGGAGGGCAGGAAGCTCTGCAGAGGGATCTGGACAGGCTGGAGCCATGGGCCCAGGACAATTGGATGGGGTTCCCCAAGGCCAAGGGCTGGGTCCTGCCCAGGGCTCACAACCACCCCAAATCCCTGGGTATGCCCTGCCCGTGATCCCCACAGCCTGTCCTCTTTCCTTCATCCCTGCATTGCCAGGGACTTTCTGGGACAAGGCAGCTCTGCTGTGGCTGTGGAGGGAGGTGCAAGGGGGAGCCACAACTCATCAGGTTTTTGTTCTTTAGGGGTCAGGAACTGGTGGGACTCAGAGGCACAGAAAATGTCTCTTCATTGCCAACACAAAAAATGTAAACATGATACAATTTAAGAAACATTGAAACTCTTCCCTCAGCAGTGTGAGACATGCCAGACACATCTGACATGTCCACCCTTCACAGGGGATTCCGGTAAAAACCAATTTTAGACAAAGATGATTCTGTGATTGATATAAACACAGTTCAGTTGTTGAATCAGGATGCTCTGAGTGAAGTGGAGATAAAACAACCTGAACAATTCCTGATTTGCAAAGCTGTCAGTGGTGGATGGAGAAGGGGATCAGGCAACTTTTGGTGTGGAGGAAATGCTGAAACCAGCCTGACTCATTTCATCTCCTCCTGTCCTGGCTGATCTCCCCTCTTTCCCCTTCCACCCATTGGCTTTTGTCTCCCACCAGGCCCCCGGTGAAGAGCCTGGCTCTGTGTTCTCCATCACCTCCTAGGTGGCACTGCCAGGCTGGGATGAGGAGCCCCTCAGCCTTCCCTGATCCGGGCTAGACAAGCCCAGCTCCCTCAGCCTCTCCTCACAGCCAAGGGGCTCCAGCCCCACCTTGGAGCCCTTTCCAAACCTTACTCCAGCTGCCAGACATCTTTCCTGCCCTGGAGAACCCAAGCCAGGCCACAGTGACCTGGATAATCCACGTCCTGGATGTCCTGGTCACACAGGCCAGCCCCTTGTCCCCGTGTTAGACTCTGGGGGTTGATTTGTGGAGCAGCTTTGGGGGAGGCTGAAGCGCTGGGGGCAGGGGGGACCCAGGGGGACAGGGGACCCTGTTCGGCACGAGCAGCGTTGGACTTCTCTGGGGGGAAAATGTGAGTTTGCTTTTACAGGTGTCCTGGATCCATATGTAGAGGACGTGTTTTGCATCAGATAACACTGGCAGAGGGATAAGAATATTATTTCTTCACTGAAAATAATATTTCATGCATAATACACATAGAAGGAAAAAGGACACATATGATCAGAAGAGCATCAGAGTTTTTCAGAGGATGAGAGACTCATTGATGTTATAGTAGTCAAACCTGTTCAGATCCTTTCCTCAGGGCCTCCTTGAGATGAGAGGTGACTACCAGAGGCCAAGGCCAGCAAGAGCTCTCTGTCCTGGCAGCTTTTTTCTGGGACAACCCTTGCATATAGGGAATTTTTCAGAGAGAGTTTCAATAAGTGGGCACCTGGAAAGATGGATGGTTCTTTTCCATAGGAAGGAAAGCACAGAGCCCCAGTTCTCCAGGGGCTGATGAGACACAGCCCTCAGCATTCCAAGATCAGCTGGACCTGTCAGGAGGCCCACGGGAGGCCAAACCAGCCAAACCTGTTCCATCTTCCCTTGTTTCCATGAGGTCCCAAAGTGTCACAATGTCTTATTTGTTTCTGTACTGTCACAATGGCCTCATGCTTCCACAAGGCACCGCAGGATCACAGTGGCCCTTTGGTTCCACGAGGGCCTGTAATGCAACAATGGCCTCTTGGTTCCACCAAGCCCTGCTGCTTCACACTGGCCCCTTGGGATCATGAAGCCCAGCAGTGCCACAGTGATCCCTGTGTTTCCGTGAATTCTCACAGTGTCACAATGGTCCATTAGTTCCATGAGGCCCTGAAGTGCTACCATGCTCTCAAGAGGAAGGAAAGCACAGAGCCCCAGTGTTGCAGGGGCTGACGAACAGCAGCCACCAGAGGCCAAGGCCAACCAGAGCTGTCTGTCCTGGCAGCTTTCTTCAAGGAGCAATGGAAAAAATTTCTTGGATTCCGTATCTCAGATATAGGGAATTTTGGGGGGGCAGAATCCCATTTTCAGCCATGAGCACGTGGATGAGAAGGCAAGTCCTTTACCATGGGAAGGAAAGCACAGAGCCCCAGTATTTCCAAGGCAGATTAGGGGTGACAACCAGCAGCCAAGATGAGCCAGGCCTGCCTGTCCTGGCAGCTTTTGTCTGGAAGAAACATTTGCACACAGTGAATTTTGGAGAAGTACTAATTTTGGCCATGGGTGCCTGGGCAGGAGGGATGGTTCTTTTCCACAGAAAGAAAAGCCCAAAGCCTCAGTGTTTCAGGGGTGCATGAGAAGAGACCCCAAAAATGCCAAGGTCAGTTGAGTCAGTCAGGCCAAGCCATCCAGACCTGTTCCCTGTTCCCTTGGATCCACAGGGCCATGCAGTCCTCTTTGAGCTCCAGCTGCTGCTGGAGCATATGACAATGGTCATTCCATATTGGATCCTTGGTTCCACAAGGCCCTGCTGTATCACACTGGCCCCTTGATTTCATTGGGCCCCATAGTGTCACAATGGTCCCTGGCTTCCATGAGGCCTTGCAGTGTCAAAATGGTTTCCTTTGTTCCATGGAGCTGCACAATGACACCATGGTCCCCTTGGTTCCACGAGGCTGCAGAGTGTCACAATGGTGTCTGTGATTCCATACAGTCCTGCAGTGTCAAAGTGCTCTCAGTTCTATTGAGCTCCTCAGGATCACAGTGGCCCCTTGGCTGCATGAGGCCCTGCGGTGTCACAGAGACCCTGTGGTTCCATGAGTCTCTGTACTTTCAACAATGGTTCCCTTGCTCAGCCAAGGCCTTGCTTTTTCACAATGGATTCTTGGTTCCATGAAGCCTTTCTCTGTCATAATGTACTTTTGATTCCATGAGGTTTCTCAGTGTCACAATGGCCTCTGGGCTTCATGAGGTTCCAGAGTTTCACACTGGTCTCCTTGGATCTGCAGTATCACAACGGACCATTTGTTTCATAGAGCCCTGCTGGGTCAAAAAAGATTGTTCCTGTGCTAAAAATTCACAGGCACAGTTAAAGTTAAATTAATTAAAATTACCCTTTAGGTATCAAGCCCAAGGCTTTGTGTTCCCAGGCAGAGGAAGGCAGGATGCAGAGCTGTCAGCAAAGGAAGGGGCCAGCCAGGTGGGGCAGCCGGGGGATGACGACAGCCTGCAGGGACAGAGGCACAGGGCATGGACACCGTAGGACAGCCTGGGATGGACAGAGCACAGGCATGGGCAGCAGCTGAAAGGCCCTGACAGAGCCAACTCCTGCAGCACTTTGGCCATGGCTGCTGGGCCTGGGCCTGAGGCCAGCAGTGAACAAGTGACCCTTGCAGGCCTGGGGCCTCCTTGCCTCCTTGTCCCTGCTCAGCAGCCTGGCAGGGGCTGCCCCATGGTGCTGCCCTTGGCATTGCACATCCCCACATCCCAGTGGCCTGGGAAGAGCCCTGAGCAAGGACAGAGGGAAAGGATCTGCCTTGCCAGGGGGTGGGGCTCAGGCCTTGGCCCTTTGGATTCCTGAAACACATCCAGGTTTGCTGAGCATTAGAGACACCTTTTCCTTGTTTGTCCCCACCTGTCATCACTGCCTGCAGTGTTCTGCTCTAACTAGAAACTGAGGGTATTTTCTCAGTCATATCCCTCAGCGGGAACCCTTTAAACTTCAAGAAACTTCATGGTTTCAATTTTACTTTGAGTTATTGAAAAGTTTTAAAGATACTCGCAAGGAACTGAGTTGAAGGTAAACAACACCAAATCCACGGGAGGGTCATTAAAGTCATTGTGCTTTGTCTGTGCTGCTGAGCAGGGCCACCCTCCTGGCACAGAGGCAGCTCCTGGAAACCAAGAAAAGTTTCCAAAAGACACTTCTCCCTAGACAAAACCTACCCTTAGATGGGGTACCTTAGTTTTTTGAAATGTAGACTCAGAGTGAAAGTTTACAGTGGCATAACAATCTTTCCTGTTCCTTCCTCATTAATAGTTATCTCTCCCTTTTTTGTTTGTTTAGGTTTAGTTTTGCTTTCAACAGTCTAGAACATCATTCTCTTACACCGAATATTATTTTTTGCACTTGTGCCTATTGATATCTATGCCTATAGAACTTCTGCCTATGGAATATTAACTTTCGAATACAATAAACAAAAAAAGCAAATAAATACATTGAACTGAATAATAGATCTAATCTATCTCTCGCTCCCACTGCTGCTTTATAGATTCTCTTGTGCCTTTTTTCAGTTTTTGTTGCTTTTTGTCTTCTGCAATTTCAGTTCTTCCATTGACTGAAGCAACATGTCTGCTTGCTGTTTCTCTCCCTCTTGTCTTGCTTTTTTCAACGCTTCCCCTCGTGCAGGTCTGTACTTGTTTTCATAATGTTTCTTCTCTTCGAGTTTGGTCACCTCCATTTTTGGTTTTTTTTTGTGTTAGTTGGTCACTCCAAGCTTTTCTTACATTCTTTTGGTGCAGCTCTGCCTTCGCCTCTCGGAGCTCTGCTGCTGTTTCCAGCTACGCCGTCTTGCCGCGAACACTGGCACGTGCTGCCCCAGGATCCTGCAAACTGTGGCCGGACCTTGGGATCGGTGTCTCATAAATCATCCTTGCTCTCAGGCGCTCAGGTCTGCCTACATTGCTTTTAGGGTCTCAGGCCTGCCTGGCTGCAACTTGTCCAGATTTTTAGACTCCCAGGTCTGCCTATTTTTCTCTCAGGTCCACCTGCTCTGCTCTTCAGGTTCTTGGTCTGCCTGGCTCAGTTCGGCTGGGCTCCACCATCTTACTGCTCTTTGGGTTGTACTCGTCTGCCAGGATCACGTTGGGGTCACCATTTATTGTGACCAGTTGATTGTGGAGTCATGACTGACGCAGGCATCAGTCCCTTATTATCTAAAACTCTCATACCTTTCTCTCTGCAGCCTACCCACAGGCAGCTCCATGCAGCCTTCAGACTCCTTCTCTCTTTCTTCTTCAGGACCAGCTAACACTTTCCTGTCCATTGCACAACCACCTGACCCTGTCTGTCCCTTACACACCTGCTTAACCCTTCTTCCTCACAGCACAGCCTGCAGACTCCAACCAAGTCTCAAACAACTAACCTAGTGTTTTATAACACTCATTCTCATTGGATATAGCTGTGATCTATTAAGGTCAAGGCTGTTCCCACTCTTGGTAATTAGTACAGCTGCAATTTATCAGGGGTGAGATTGCCTTCAGCACTGTCTCTGTTCTCTTTACAATGCGTCCTCCCACACCAAGGAGAATCTGGGTACAGTACAGAACCTCATGGAAACAAGCGGCCATTGTGGCACTGCAAGGCCTTTTGGAACAAAGAGACCACGGTGACACTACAGAACCTCATGGAACTACGGGTCCATTGTTACACAGCAGGGCCTCAGAACCAAGGAGTCCATGGTGACACTACAGAACCTCATGGAATCAAGGCGTCCATGTTACACAGCTGAACCCCATGGAACCAAGGCCCCCTTGTGACACTGTGGAACCAAGGAGAATTGTTGGCAGTACGAGAGCTCATGGAACCAAAAGTCCATGGAAATACTGTGGGGCCTCATGGAACCATGGAGACCATTATGACACATCAGGACCCACTGGAACCAAGGGGCCATTGTGACACTGCAGGGCCTTGTATAACCAAGGGGTTGATGTAGCACAGCAGGGCCTCATGGAACCAAGGGGATCATAGTGACACTGTGGGGCTCCATGAGACCACAGGGACATTCTGACTCTGTGGAACCAATGAGACCATTGTTACATGATGTGGCATCATAGAACCAAGGAAACCATTGAGGACCTTCAGGGAAACCCACTGAGACTATGATGTCATTTCAAAGCCTTGTGACACCACAGGTCTATTGTGGAACTGCAGGGCCTTGTGGAACCTATGAGACCATTGTGACATTGCACGGCCTCCTGGGAACAAGGGGCCATTGTGACACTCTGGGGCCTTGTAGAACCGAGGGGCCAATGTGACACTGCGTTGCACCATGGAACCAAGGGGACCATTGTGACCCTGCAGGGCTCCATGGAACTAAGAACAGTCAGGAGCCCAGTGGAATGAAGGGGCCATTCCATACTTCAGGATCTCATGGAACCAAGGTGCCCCTGTGGTACTGTGGGGCCTCATGGAATCCTGGACACCATTATGGCACTTTGATGCCTCGTTGAATCAAGGGGCTCTGCAGGGCCTTGTGGAATCAAGGAGCCATGGTGACGCTGAGGAGTCTCATGGAAGCAATGAAACCATCTGGCACTCTGGGTCCCCATGAAACCAAGGGGCCATTCTGACACCACAGGACCTCACAGAACCAGGGCAACCACTGTGACACTGCCAGGTCTCATGGAAGAAAGGGGCCAGTGTGACATAGCCAGGCCTTGTGGAAACAAGGAGCCATGGTGATCTTGAGGAACCCAATAGAACCAAGGGGACATTGTGACGTTCTGTGACCTCATGGAACCAATGGGACATTGTGACATTGTGCAGTCCCATGGAACCAAGGAGACCATTTTGACATTGCAGGGCCTCATGGAGGCAAGGGGCCATTATGCCATTGTTGAGGCAAGGAGACCAATGGGATATTGCTGGGCCTCATGGAAACAAAGATCTGTTGTGATAATATGGGGCCTTTGGAACCAAGGGGAACTTGTGATGCTGCCTGTCCCAAGGATCCAAAAACATGGAACAGATCTGGTTGGCTTGGCCTCTGGGGGTAGCCTGACTAGTCCAGTTGACCTTGGCATGTTGAGAGCTGCTTCTCATCTTCTCCTGAAACACTGGAGTTGTGTGCTTTCCTTCCTGTAGGAGAGAATTCTCCTCCTCCTCCAGGTTCCCATGCTCAAAACTGGGGTTCTGCCTCCAAATTTGTTAAATCCAAGGATTGTTCCCATATGAAACCTGCCAGGGAAGACAGCTCTGGATGGCCTTGGCCTCTTCGGGGATACTTCTCATCTTCCTTCAAAACACTGGGGGGCTGTGCTTTTCTTGCCATGATAAAAAACATCTTTCAAATGTAGGCATCCATGGCCAAAATTGGGAATCTGCCTCCAAAATTACTTATATCCAAGGATATAAGCTTCCAGGACTGTCTCAGTTCCCTTGGCTTCCTGAGGGCCAGCTCTCATCTGCCTTTTAAACACTGGGGCTCCTTCCTATGGAAAAGAACTTTCCTTGTCTAGATACCCATGGACAAAGCTGGGCTTTGGCCTCCCAAATTCTGTCTACCCAAGGATTACTACAAGACAAGAGCAGCCAAGACAAACAGGTCTGGCTGATCTTGGCCTCTTTGGGGCCTCCTCTAATCAGCCTTTGAAACACCAGGGCTCTGCCCTTTCCTTCCTGTGGAAAACATCTGTTATTCTGGACCAGGAACCCATGGCTGAAATGGAAAACCACCTCAAAAACTCCCCATATATCCAAGGGTTGTTTTCAGAAAAAAAGCTGCAAGGACATACAGGTCTGGCTTGCCTTGGGCTCCGGTGAGTTCCTCTCATCTGCCTTCAAAAAATCCGGGTTCTGTGGTTTCCTTCCTATAGAAAGGAACCATCCTTGTTGTCCAGGTGCCCAGGGCCTCAAGCACATGACCAGTAAAGAGGGTCAAAGGAGCTCTGTGCTCAGTGGAGTGGAGACAGAGGACAGAAGACAAGAGACCTGGGAGTGCTTGAAGGGTGGTTTCAGAGATGGTGGATCCTTTTGACATGAAGAAAACAGCCACAGAAAGAAAAAAAATGCAAAGGGCAGCTGGGGAAGTCCAGACTGGACACAAGGAGAGAGGAAATTCTCTCCCAGGGCAGGGCTGTGGTGAAACACATCCCCCAGAAAGAGTCTGGAGCAGCCAAAGGCTTTGTGTGCCCAGGGAGAGGCAGGCAGGACGCAGAGCTGTCAGCAAAGGAAGGGACCAGCCAGGTGGGGCAGCCTGGGGATGACGACAGCCTGCAGGGACAGAGGCACAGGGCATGGACACCGTAGGACAGCCAGGGCTGGACAGGGCACAGGCATGGGCAGCAGCTGAAAGGCCCTGACACAGCCAACTCCTGCAGCACTTTGGCCATGGCTGCTGGCCCTGGGCCTAAGGCCAGCAGGAGACAAGTGACCCTGGCAGGCCTGGGGCCTCCTTGTCCCTGCTCAGGAGCCTGGCAGGGGCTGCCCCATGGTGCTGCCCTTGGCATTGCACATCCCCACATCCCAGTGCCCTGGGAAGTGCCCTGAGCAAGGAGGGAGAGACAGGATGTTCATTGCCAGGGGCTGGGGCTCAGGCCTTGGCCCTTTGGATTCATGAAATATATCCAGGTTTTCTCAGCATCAGAGACATCTTTCCCCTGCTTGTCTTACCCTGTCATCACTTCCTACAGTGTTCTGTTCTAACGGGAATCTGGGGAAACTCTCAGTCATGTCCCTCAGTGGGACGTATTTAAAATAAAGAAACTTTGGACTTTGAATCTAAAATTGACTTTTTCAGAAGTTTTTTGATTACGCTCTGAGGGACTGAGTCTGATGTAAACAGCACCCAAGTCCCTGAGAGGGTCATTAAAGTCCTTGTGCTGTGTCTGTGCAGCTGAGCTGGGCTGCGCTCCTCATCCAGAGGGAGATTCGAGCAAAGAACAGCTTAAAACCACATTTCTCTGGATAAGCAGCTCATCTGCCAGCCCAGCAGGGCTGGGGCACTGCCTGCAGCCACCCCGGGCACAGCACACAGGCACAGAGAGCTTCAACCACTCAGGGCTGGGAAGGTGCTGAGAAGGGACTCGGGGAGAATCACTGCCAGCCCTTGGCACAGGAACCTCTGGCTGCAGGACAATGCAGCTGCAGCTCCTGCAGTGATCTCCTCACGCTGCAACATCCCAATGCCTACAGACTCTGTGAGTACATTCTCTGACGATCTCTTGTGTAGAGCAGCCAGGGGTGCCCAGGGCTGTGGTGCAGAGCAGGGTCCTGCAGCCCAGGGCGCTGTGCTGGCCCAGGGACTCTGCTGCCTGCCAGGGACAGCTCTCAGCCGGCCCGGGGAGCTGCTGCCAGCGCTGGGGGACAAGATCTGGGTGGAAGGAGACAGCTGGTAAGGCATGGAAGTGTTCTCCATGTGTGCTGAGGATGCTGCATTGTCCAGGACTGCTCCCAGCATGAGATTTAACTGCAGAACATTTCCAAGTAGATTCTACAGGGAGCACAGTAAGGCAGGGGCTGTGTAAAAGGGAAAAATCCTGCTTTTATAATCTACTGTTCTCTGTTGCCTGGCATGAAAATTTTACATAGATATTCACGTCTAAGTTCAGGTTGAGAAAAATAAAACAATTTTCTCACAGATCCTTAATAAACCAGGCAGTGACAGAAATCAGCAAAGACTTCTTTGCAGGCCGCACAAGTGTCACTTTTCCAGCCTCCTCAGGGTTGCTCTGACATTGCCATAAGAGCCTGCAGAGGCAGAGCTGGCCCTGGGCAATGCCTGAGCTTGGAGGGGTCTGCAGGGCAGAGCTGAGCCCCCAGGGCTGGGCTGGGCTCTGGCAGCACTGGCAGGGCCCAGCCCTGGGCACAGGGAAGCAGCTGCAGGCAGGGACAGCTGCAGGCAGCAGAGCCCTGGGCAGGCAGTGGGGGGAAAGTGCCACCAAGCTGTGCTGGGATATTGAAAGTCCTCTCTAAACAGAACTATTCCATGATTACTTTTTATACAGATCCTCATCTCCAGCCAGAGCAAATGTCCAACAGCAGCTCCATCAGCCACTTCCTCCTGCTGGCATTGGCAGACACGCGGCAGCTGCAGCTCCTGCACTTCTGCCTCTTCCCGGGCATCTCCCTGGCTGCCCTCCTGGGCAACGGCCTCATCATCAGCGCCGTAGCCTGCGGCCACCTCCTGCACAGCCCCATGTTCTTCTTCCTGCTCAACCTGGCCCTCACCGACCTGGGCTGCATCTGCACCACTGTCCCCAAAGCCATGCACAATTCCCTCTGGGACACCAGCACCATCTCCTACGCAGGATGTGCCGCACAGCTCTTTTTCTTTTTTTTCTTTAGCACATCAGACCTTACCATCCTGACCGTGATGTGCTATGACTGCTACGTGTCCATCTGCAAACCCCTGCACTACGGGACCCTCCTGGGCAGCAGAGCTTGTGCCCACATGGCAGCAGCTGCCTGGGCCAGTGCCTTTCTCAATGCTCTCATGCAAACGGCCAATACATTTTCCCTGCCCCTGTGCCATGGTAATGCCCTGGGCCAGTTCTTCTGTGAAATCCCACATATTTTAAAAATCTCCTGCTCAAACTCCAAACTCAGGAAACTTGGTCTTCTTTCTGTTATTTCCTTTTTAGCCCTTGGGTGTTTTGTGTTCATTGTTTTCTCCTATGTGCAGATCTTCAGGGCTGTGCTGAGGATCCCCTCTGAGCAGGGACGGCACAAAGCCTTTTCCACCTGCCTCCCTCACCTGGCCGTGCTCTCTCTGTTCATCAGCACTGCAGTGTTTACCTACCTGAAGCCCCCCTCCATCTCCTCCCCATCCCTGGATCTGGCCCTGTCAGTTCTGTACTCAGTGGTGCCTCCAGCCCTTAACCCCCTCATCTACAGCCTGAGGAACCAGGAGCTCAAGGCTGAACTGTGGAGAATGGTAACTGGATGGTTTCAGACAAATTAAAATACCAATTTCTGCAAATCACTTGTAATAAAAGCCATATTTAATATTTCTTGTTTATTTCTTTTGTAGTTTTTTTTTCCTTTTTTTACCTTTTAGATCTTGTCAAAAAGGAATGGTAATTGCCATTTCTCATTTTGTTTCACTCCACCTTCCCTGTGGCCACAGACTGTGTCAATGAGACACTGCATTCTTGGTGGCTTTAAAGGAACTCAAGGATCTCCCAGCCAAGTTTTCTGCAGAGATCCCCCTTTGGTTCTCTTCCCTGCAGCTGCAGCAGCAATGTCTGTGTGCAGAGCTGGGGGCAGATCAGTGCTGGCACAGCAGCTGTGCCCAGCAGCAGCAGCAGCAGCCCTTGGTGTTGCCAGTGCTGCTGCCGTGGCCCTGCCCCACTGCCCTGCTGGCCCTGGTGTTGCTGTAGGGCCTGAGTGCTCTCGGGGCCGGGCACAGTGCTGGGGGTGGCAGTGCCGGGGCTGCAGCAGGGACAGGCCATGGGCACTGCTGGGGCAGCGCTGACGCCTCAGGCCAGGGCCTGGGGGCTGCAGGCTCCTTGCCCAGGCTCTCTCCAGAACACTTTGCCCAGGCCAATGCTGAGCACAGAAAAGCCCCGGGAGCAGCCCCAGGCTGGCCGTGGGCAGGCTGGGGGCAAACAGCATGGCTGGGGCTCTGCAAGGTGCCTGGGGGCAGCTGGGATCCTACTGGGATCACAATTGGAGAGGATGGGCCCATGCTGGAAGAGACTGGGATCATACTGGATCATACTGGCAGCAACTGGGACTGCACTGAGGGTGACTGGGAGTAGCTGTGAGCAACTGCAATCAGGCTGGAAGAAACTGAGGTCAACTGGGAGTGTCTGGGAACATGCTGGGAGCAACTGGGATACACTGGTAGAGACTGAAACCACAGTGGGGGTAAATGAGAGCAGCTGTGCCCATGCTGGGGTCATACTGGGATCCTTTTGGAACCAGACTGGGAATGACTGGAAAGGGGCTGGCTGTGACTGGAACCATGCTGGTGGTGACTGGGAGCAACTGGGCTCAAACTGGGAGTGAACAGGCAGTCACTCAGGGCATGACTGGAATAATACTGGGAGTATCTGGAAGTGACTGGGTCATACTGGGGTGACTGGAACCAAACTGCAGGTGACTGGGTCTTTCTGGATCCATCCTGGGAGCCACTGGGATTGCAATGGGTTTGAACAGATCCTGACTGGGGGTTACTGGGTGCTACTGTTGGGAGGAAAATGTGGACACATTGGGAGCAACTGGGATCAACTGGAAGGGACTGGGACCATGCTGAGGGGACTGAGACCACAAGTGGGGCAACTGGGATCATGCTGGGAGAAACCGTGACTACACTTGGGGAACCTGCCAGAAACTGGGATCATGCTGGAGGCAACTGGGAGTAACTGGGAAAGGCTGGGATCATTCTGAGGTAACCAGAACCTTACTGAGGAAACTGGGATGCACTGGAAGTGCCTGTAACTACACTGGGGACAATGGAACCACACTGGGAGGAACTGGGAACAACTGGAACTATTCTGACAGCAGATTGTATAACACTGAGGATTACTGGACTCCTCCTGGGATTGACTGGGAGAGGCTGTGAGCAACTGGAATCACACTTAAAGCAAATGGAAGGAAGTGGGAATGACTGGGAGCATGCTGAGGCTGACTGAGATATACTAGGGGAGACTGGGAGCCATGAGGATCATACTGGAGGCTACTGGGGTCTTGCTGCAATTGACAGGGATCAACTGGGATCGCATCATACTGGGAGTGACTGGAATCTGACTTGGATTATAGTGGGTGTTAATGGTGCCTTACTGGGAGCTCCTGGGAGCTACCAGGCCCATGCTGAGAGCCTACCGGGGATATACTGGGAGCAACAACTGGGAATGACAGGTGCATGCTGGTGACAACTGGGATGTCCTGGCAGTGACTGGGATAAAACTGGGGGCAACTAAACCACGCGGAGGTAACTGGGAGCGCCTGAAAATAACTACAAGAATGTTCAGGGCAGCTGGGATATCCTGGGAGTGCCTGAGACCATGCAGGTAGTGACTCAGACCACAGTGGGAGTCATTGGGAATGTGCTGGGGGGAACTGGGACCACACTGGGGGCAACTGGGGGCAAGTGTGCGTGACTGGAGCCTTGCTGGGAGAGACTGGCATCATACTGGACTCATTCTGGGATTGTACTGGGCGTTACTGAGGCTATACTGGGGCAAGTTGGACCACACTGGATGGAAGTGTGTGCAATTGGAAGCAACTGGGAGAAATTGGGACTTTGCAAGGGGCAAATTGCTGCATAATGGGGGATGACTGGCAGCGACTGGGGTCATACTGGGAGTGCCAAGGAAACTGGAACCACACAGAGGGGAGTGACTGGGCTCATACTGGGAGGTGCCACTTCTGGCACCGGGGCCTCCAAACCCCTTTCCCGGCCATTCCGCCCCTCCAGCCCCAGCACCCCTGCTGGGGTCCAGGCAATCCCAGGGGTCTGCACCTCTCAGTGTCCTCGCTTTGTGGTTCTAGGGGTCTCCTCTCTCTGGGGTCCCGCTTAGGTAAGCCGTGGATCTCCTGGGTCTCCCCAAACCCGGTGTCCCCCCACCCCCACTTGTCCTACACGGTCCCCACATGGCCCCGGCAGAGCTCAGAGAGCCAGGCCCGGTAAGCCCAACCCCCACCGTGGGGGGACCCACATCCCCCTGACCTCTGCCAGGGCTCTGCCGCCACAACCACCAGGACTCCCAAAAACACCTCCCAGGGACCCCCTGATACTCCCCAAGGGGCATCTGTGTCTCGGCTTTGTAGCCCTGCAAGCTCCTGTTATAAATACATATTATATTATTGGCTTTTTGCAAATATTAACATGAATGCTATATGTATAACGTTGGAATAACTTTGCTGTATGAATATAGGTTTTTTCTGCTATTAACAAATCTTAGAAATAGTAGTGTAATAAATATATATATTTCTAAGGGTATAGCATAATATTAAAATGGAGACTATTGGATGTTAAAATGCTTTTTTTCATGTAGCTTACTCAGACAATGGTACAGATAATCAGGAAATTCCTCACATTTTTGGATTCTCCTATCTGGATGAAGACAACAGTGACAGTCACCAGAATCCCAAATGAAGAATTTATTGACCCTGTGTTATCAGGGAGTGCAAGGCAAGCAGGACGGAACCACAAGGAGCAATAAAATATTGATTTAATCTACAGGATGCAATCAAGGAAACTCAAAGATTAAAACCATAGAAAAGAACATCTAAACTCAAAGAAATGTTTGAATAATGTATGGTGGTCTATGAATATGCAACAGCCTGATGCATTTAAAGAGTGTTTCCAAGTAAGTAGGTGTGCTCTTGGCTGAATGCCAAGCACCCAGCTGAAATTTTTATTTAAACCATTTGCTTTTGTGTGTCTTATTGTCTTTGTATTAAACCCTTTTAATTTTACCAGAAACGTGAACCTTGTTTTTCACACTCCAAACATCCCCCCCAAAAAACCCAAACCCAGGCACCACCCAGATATTTGGAGTGATCTCCCGCTCCCTGGGCACCTGTGGGATGGGGGGTGATGGTCCCAGGGGACTGCGAGTTCAGGGAGTGCTGGATCTGTGGGGTTCTCCCTCTCCTCTTCTCCTCCTGCTTCCTGCTGCCGCTCTGCCTCTCCATCCCTCCTCCTCCTCCCCTCCCATTCCCCTTACATCTCACATCTTGCAGGAGGAGCAGGGATGGATCTGGGACAGGTCAGAATGTTGGGAGGAGGGGCTGTGTATCCCGGAAATGGCATCACTGGGAGTGACTGGTTTGTACTGGGATCATACAGGGACTGGGATTGCACTGGGTTTGTACTGACATCACACTGGGATCATACTGGGAGCAACTGGGCCCATGCTGGGGGAAACTGGGATTCCACTGAGGGAGACTGGGATCATACTGGATTCATACTGGGAGTCAGGAGCGTGCAGGGGGCAATTGAGGCCATGTTGTGGCAAATTGGGATATACTGGGAGTGACTGGGATCATGCTGAGGCTGACCAGGAGCAGCTGGGAGCAACTGGGATCATGTTAGGAGCAACTGGGAGGAACTGGGAGTGACTGGGTGCATGCTGGGGGTGACTGGAAGCAACTGGGCTTATACTGGGATGAACTGGGGCCATGCTGGAGGTGACTGGGATCATACTGGCAGTGAGTGTGACTACACTGAGGATGACTGGGAGTGGTTGTGAGCAAATGGGATCATGCTGGAAGGAACTGGGGTACACTGGGGTAGACTGGGAGTGACTGGAACAAAAGTGAGGGTGAAAGGGAGCAACTGGAACCATGTGGGGTTCAACTGGTTCATACTGGCAGTGACTGGGACCACACTGGGCTCATCTTTGGATCATACTGGGAATGACTGGACAAACACTGGGAGTACCTGAGAGTGACTGGGAACATACCCTGCACATCATCCCCCATACTGGGGATGACTGGGAGCATGGTGGGAGCAAATGGCATCATACTGGGACTGAGGGGGTTGATCTAGCTAGAGGCAACTGGGACCATACTGGGAGTGATTGGAAGGAAATGGTATTTTACTTAGATTACACTGGGAGTGCTGGCATGTGACTAGGCTCATACTGGAGCTTACTGGGCTCATATTTGCGTTGAAAGGGAGCAACTGGGATGACACTATGGGCTGCTGGGAGCAACAGAGAGAAACTGGGATCATGCTGCAAGCAAGCTGGAGAAACTGGGAATGACTGGATGCATGCTGGAGGCAACTGGGATATACTGGACGTGACTGAGATCATAGTGGGATAATAGGCACTTTACTGGGATCACTGGGAATGTCTGGGAATCACTATGGACATCCTGAGGGTATATATATACTGGGGTATACTGGGAGTGTCTGTAACCATACTGGGGATGACTGGGAACACACAGGGAACAATGGGGACTGTGCTGGGGAGCACTGGGAGTGAGTGGGAATGACTGAGTCTACACTGAGGGCAACTGGGCATGACTGGGATCATGCTGGGAGGGACTGGGATCATCTATGGAGTTACTGGGACTATACAAGGGGCAACTGGGATCACACTGGGTGGAACTGGGACAACACTGAGGGAGACTGGGATCATACTGGGAGTGACTGGAACCATGGCAATGGCCTGGGCTGGGTGATGTGGGGCCCCAGGGTGCACAGGGAGCTCTGTGACACTGCGGGGCCTGCTGGAACCAAGGGGACATTGTGACACTCTGGGCCCGCCCTGCCCATGGGGTGTTCCAGGAGCCCCGGGGTGCCCAGGGCAGCAGAGCAGAGCCCCTGGCTCAGGAGGCAGCAGCTCCCCGGGACAGCCTGGGCAGGCGGGCGGCAGGGAATTGCCAGGGAGAAGAGGAAGCCCAAGGCCCAGCGCCCCAAGGGTGGCACCAGCTGAGGGACGGGGCAGGAGGGAGAGGCCGCTGCTGGGACGGCACCGGGGCTCCCTAACACTGTGCTGAGGTTGTGGAACATAAGAGGGGGCTGTGTGACCTCACAGCGTTGTCTGTGTGACATCACAGACTGAGCAGTGACATCACATGGGCTGTGTGACATCACAGGAGGCTGTATGACATCACAGCTTGTTGTGTGACATCACCAATGGCTGTGTGACATCACAGGGGGCTGTGTGACATCACAGGTTGCTCTGTGATATCACCAAGGGCTGTGTGACATCACAGGGGGCTGTGTGACATCACAGGTTTCTCTGTGACATCACCAAGGGCTGTGTGACATCACAGAGGGCTATGTGACATCATAGAGTTTGCTATGTGACATCATAGAGTTTGCTTTGTGACATCATAGAGTTTGCTTTGTGGCATCACAGCCTGACCAGTGGCATCATCAGTGGTTGTGTGATGTCACAGGTGGCTATGTGACATCATAGTCTGCTGTGTTACATCACATACTGGACACTGTCACATTACAGGAGGCTGTGTGACATCACAGGAGACTGTCTGAGGTCACTGGTGAGGTCACTCTGCCCCAGGCCCCCCTCACAGTTCCCCCCAGAGAAGTCCAACGCTGCTCATGCACAGCGGGATCCCCTGTCCCCCCGGGTCCCCCCTGCCCCCAGTGCCACAGCCTCCCCCAGAGGATGTTCCACGAGATCAACCCCAGAGCCTGAGCCCCCGGGGCCATTGGGGGTGGGACAGGGGGACAGGGACACCCCAACAGTGTCCCCGTGTCTCCCAGGGCCAGAGCCTGGGCCAGGGCTCCTTCACCCTGTTACGAACGAGGGCTTGAGAGCACTTAAAAAATCCCTGACAAGGGATCAGCAAACCCAGATTTAATATTAAGTGACAGCATGACAGAGTTCCTTGGCAAGAGTCACTCTGCTCCTGACTGGACACATCAGACATAGCAAGGAAATAGAGCAGCAACAAAACCAAACAAAATCCAGGCAATCGAACCACAAAAAGAACCAAGAACTGTCCCTGTGTGTCTTTGTCAGAAGGACAGTGAGAGCAAAGCTACAAGGAATCCAGCCTAAAAGCTCCAACTCAGAGTACACAAACAATTGTAATTCCTTTTAATTATGTCCTTGAGAGAGTTGCTTGGGGGATGGGGGTCAGGGCTTGTCTGTCCTGCTTGGCACAGCCCAGGCAGGGCTTTCACAGCCACTTTGCACACTTCATTTCCCATCTGCACCCGCTGAGGCCTCTGAGTTCTGCTTGCCCAGCCCCAAGGACGCTCTCCTTGTCTGCCCATTCCCCCACGGTCTCTGGGCAGGGATGGCCTCAGTGGGGGCTGTGACATCTTCAGCCACTTGGAGGCTGCTGCTGGATTTGACTTCTGCAGAGGCTTGTTCAGCCTTGAGCTCTTCAGTTCAGGAATTCGGTGCTCCAGGGCTCATTAACATTGAGAACACCTCAACAGGCCAAGCCTCTGGGAATAATTTGATTAAGGTTTCCATATAATTTTGGTTAATAGGGCAGATTTTAGAAGTGTAATCAAAGTGATTATATATAGCAAGAAAGTGACAAAACATTTTTTAGGTCCTCTAGGGTTTTTTTTTTCCTGTTAATACATTGATTTTTGCTCTCTACAACTGACACTGAATCCAAGTACCTCCTCATGCAGTTTGACTAGATATGAAAATCAAGACCCTTCATGGCTGACAAACAATCAGACTCTAACCCTACCTCCATCCCCTCCTTTCCCCCATCCAAGCCCTGGGACTCAGAGCAGCCTTGTGCAAATCTGAGCTCCTTCCACCCCAGGCTGGACCTGCAGCTTTCAGCTCCTTGTCTCCAACTCCCACCTGCTTTCCTTGGAGAAGGAGCTGCCCAAGACATGGAGGGATTTATTGTCAGCCAACAAAGCCAAGGAAAGGCACAGCTCCATCAAATGCAAAAGTCATTTTTCTGCTGGATATTAAATCCACTTTCCACAGCAGACAGTCTCAGACCAATGGAAAACACCTTCTGTTCCCAGCACAGATCCCAAGGTCCCCCCAAACTCTCCTTGCCCCTATTCTGCCAAGATTTGTTCTTTGCACACACGAGTCTCTCGCTGAAGTCAGGATCTCCCTCCATGTCCACAGGGAAGAAAAGAAAGAAAGTGGATGAAGAGCTCTCCTGTGTAGAGCCAAGGTCCAAGTACCACTGGAGTATCACAACTCACTGGGTTTGTGTCCTTTGGGGCTCAGAGGCTGCTGAGACTCAGAGGCCCAGAAAGGTTTCTTGCCAACAAAAAGAAGTTGCACGTGATAGAGTTTAATAACCATCACAGCTCTTCCCTCAGCTCTCTGTGATGTCCCAGCAGCATCTGACATGTCCACCATCCCCAAGGGATTTCTTTACAGGAATGGTTTTAGACAAAGACATAAGAAAAGGTAATTTCTGATAGATATAAACACAATTAAGATGATGACTAATGTAATATTTATTTGAACTTCTAAAAGATTGGGGAGCTCCCTGAAGCTCAAAGTATGAAACCAGTCATCTGGGGGCACTTGAATGACCAGAAAGATTCTGGAGGAGGAAACCTGGGAGCAGTAAAATGGACAGATCCAGCTGCTCTAATGAAGAGATATCCTTAGACATGGCCATTTAAACAAGGGTAATGGAAATACCTGAAGGAAGAGGGAAAGGAAAAGATAGTGAATATTAGTGAAAAAGTAGAGGCAAAGATCAGTATTTCTTCTGCTATAAGAAGAAGAATCCAATAGATCCAGGAAATTCCTTTTCCTGGTAGGAAATATTTACAACTTCTTAAAAGTACTCAAGTGACCCAGAAAAGAAAAATGTGCTTGTTTATTATGAAATTAACAGGAATTAAAACCTGTGCCCCTCTCCAGGCAGACATCAGCTGTGTGCCCATGAACAGGCAGTGCCACTTGTGCCCTGAGGAGTCAAGCTGGGATTGGCATCTCTCAGAGAGGAGCTGAGGGAGAGCAGAGCACCTTGCAAGCTGCAGGTTCCTGAATGCCCCACAGGGCTCCTGCCCATCAACATCTGCTCTGCTCCAGTCTGAAACAGGGACCAGCATGGTGCTGGGTTCACCAGAGAACTGAGGTGTGTGCTGGAATTCAATCCCCTGCCCATCCCACAGCAGCCCTGCCTTTCCCTCCTGCAGCCTTGGTCTCCAGCACAGCCATGAAGACTCTTTGGGCTCTGGACTTTTCCTGCAGCCACCAATGGCAGCTGAGCTGTGCCTTTGGCACAGTCAGGCCTGCCCAGCATTGCAGGCAATGCCCAGCAATTCCTTGTGTGTGCCTGGCCTTGCTGTCAGCCCCGGCAGCGGCTGCGTGGCCCCTTTGTGCGGCGCTGGCCCAGCCATGGTGCCACAGTCCCTGTGCAGGCCCAGGGCAGGACAGGAGCATTGCGGCTGGGAAGGGCCCCTGTGCCGTGGTGCCCACAGCAGCCTTGGGGCTCTGTGCCCCATGGCCTCCCTGCTGGGCAGCCTCTGCCAGCTCCTGCACAGCCCGGGGCACCTGTGGGGCTGCACAGACAGCCCTGCCCCGGGCTCTGCCGGGCTCTGGGCCAGCAGAGAGGCCGGCCAGGGCTGGCCATGGCCGGCAAGAGGCCATCCCGCAGGAGGATGGAGCTGGGCCACAGCCAAAGTGCCCCGCAAACCTGGGCTGAGCAGCCAGGGCTGGCAAGGGCTGGGGACAGAGGCTGGCACTGACAAATGTCCTGGGCCCCCTCCCTGCTCTGGCCGTGCCACCAAGGGCACAGAGCAGCCTCCTCTCTGGGCCCCTTGCCTGTTTTCAATGCCTTCCCCAGGCGCTGGCCCTGCCCCACAAGGCCTGGGCTGAGTCCTGCCCCTGCACGCTCACCCAGGCTGAGATGGACACTGATGCTTTCTCTGCCAGGCTCTCTCAGCCCAGCCCAGCTCCCTCCAAGCTCTGCCAGCTGCCCTGAGCTCTGGGCAGCACCAAGGGCCTCTCCCCAGCACAGCGCAGCCGCCTCTGGCCCCACAGCTCTGCTCAGGCCAGGCTGCTCTGGGCAGGGGCCCCACGGCCTCAGCCCCTGGCAAGGGCACAGCAGCAGCTGCAGCTCAGACAGGACTCAGCCCCAGCCATGGGGAAGGGGCTGGGCCAAGGGAAAAGGAGGCTCCCTGTGTGCCCTGCTCCCCTCTGGCTGAGGTGCTGAGAGCTCTGCAGTCCCTGCTGCCATCCCATCTGCCCAGGCCAGCACAGCAGCCGCGGCCTTGGGGCCCTGCAGAGCTGCTCCTGCTGCAGGCGCAGGGCCCATGGCAAAGCTGGGGCAGGCAGAAAGCTGTGCCAATTTCTGTTTCTTCCTGCTCTGATCAGGATCAGTCCTAAGCCACTTTGGGGTTGGTGATGAATTTCACTATTCCAGAGGCGTCTTCTTTCTTGAGCTCTTCAGTTCAGGAATTCAGCGAGAAAAGCTCATGAACATTTTATAAAAACACCTGAACATGAAAAGCCCTGGGAATATTTTAGGATTTAAATTCTTCTCTGGTAAATTAGGCAGAATTCGGAAGTGTACCTAAAGTGAATATTCAATATTAAAAACAATGAAGAGAAAATTGTTTTGTCCTGTTAAGTTTTCTTCTCCTGTTTAAAGATTGATATCAACAATGTCCAGTTGATATTGATGCCCAGCACTTTCTAATGCAGTCTTAATAGATATGGAAATCAAGACCCTTCATGGCTGACAATCAGACTTTGTCCCAACGCCCTCCTGTTGGAAGAAGCCGCGGGAGACAAGTTTCATGCTTTTCATGATCAACAAGCCTCATTTATTGTGTTCAATGTTATCACATTTATACAGGCAGTAATCAGCTCATACATATTGCAAAAGTATAGCTCATGATTGGTTATGTCTTTTATAATGCACGTATTTTTGCAGTTAGCCTTGCAGTTGCAACTTTCTTAGCTTTGTGTACTTTCCCACATGCCATGTATTCTCGACTTCCCCGTTGCTATGAAACATCTGTGCTCAAGGGCAGTGTTTTCTTGCCGTAGGTCACGTAGCCCTCAGCTACACTCTGACCGATTTGATATTAATATGGCCTTTGCTATGCAGCCATTCATTTGCTAAATTCTCCACACCCTCCCCACCATTTTCCTCATCCAACCCCTGGCACTCCAATGGATCAGAACACTGTGGCCAGCAGGAGCAGGGCAGTGATTCTTCCCCTGTGCTCGGCACTGGTTGTGCAGCACCTCAAGTGCTGTGTCCAGTTCTGGGCTCTCCAGATTAGGAAGGACATGAAGGGGCTGGAGCGTGTCCAGAGAACGAGAACAAGGCTGGTGAGGGGTCTGGAACACAAGTCCTGTGAGGAATGGCTGAGGGAGCTGAGGTTTATCTTGGAGAAGAGGAGGCTCAGGGCTCACCTCATCACTCTCTACAACTCCCTGACAGAAAGGTGCAGCCAGGTGGGGGGTTGGTCTCTTTTCCCTGGGAGCAATGACAGTCAGGAGGACACAGCCTTAGGCTGCACCAGGTGATGTTGAACCTGGACATTAGGAACTATTCTTCACAGAAAGGGTGATTGGGCATTGGAATGGGCTGCCCAGGGAGGTGGGTGAGTCACCGTCCCTGGAAGTGTTGAAGGAAAGACTGGATGTGGCACTCGGTGCCATGGGCTGGGTGACAAGGTGGTGTTGGGTCACAGGTTGGACTTGATGCTCTCCAAGGTCTTTTCCAGCCTGGTGGATTCTCTGATGATGGTGACACTGCAGGGCCCTGGGGAAGCAGGGGGCCATTGTGACACTGCAGGGCCTGGTGGCACTAAGAGGACCAGAGTGACACTGTGTATGACATGGCACCATAGAGCCCAGGGGCCATTGTGACACTGTGGGGCTGAATGGAAGCAAGGAGTCCATGGTGACACTCTGGGGCCTGGTGGAACCACAAAGACCACAGTGACCCTGTGGGGCCTTGTTGAACCAAGGGGCCATTGTGCCACTGCAGAACCAAGGAGAGCCTAGGGAGACCCTGGGGCCCAATGGAATCCAGGGGCCATTGTCCCATTGCAAGGACTCTTGGAACTGAGGGAACAATTGTGACCCTGGGGTGTCCCATGGACGCAAGGGTCCTGGTGACACTGCAGGATCTTGAGTGACCAGGGCTCCATGGTGACCCTGCAGCACCAAGGAATTCATGGTGGCCCTCTGAGGCCTGATGGAACCCAGAGGCCCCTCGGACACTGCAGGGCCTTGTGGAACCATGCAGAGCATTGGGACAGAGCAGGACCTGGTGTCATGATGGGGCCATTGTGCCACTGCAGGGCCCCATGGAACCAAGGGGCCAGGGTTTCTCCTCAGGGACTCCTGGAATGAACAAAACATGTTTGACACCTTTGTGGTGCCCCCTGGGAGCAAGAGGCCATTGTGACACTGTGGAAGCAGGGAGACCATTGCTGCACTGCCAGACGTCATGGAACCAAGGATCCATTGTGACCCTGCAGGGCCTAAGGATCCAAGAGACTTTGTGACACCAAGGGGTCCTCTGGAAGCAAAGGGACATTGTGACACTGGGAGGCCTCATGGAACCATGGTAACACCAAGTTGTCTGGGAGTGTTGATCTGCTGGAGGGTAGGAGGGCTCTGCACAGGGCCCTGGACAGGCTGGATCCAGGGAACAAATCCAGCAATGTGAGGTTTAACAAGTCCAAGTGCCGGATCCTGCACTTTGGTCACAACAACCCCTGCAGCACTACCGGCTGGGGACAGAGTGGCTGGACAGCAGCCAGGCAGAAAGGGACCTGCAGGGACTGATGGACAGCAGGCTGGACATGAGGCAGCAGTGTGCCCAGGTGGCCAAGAAGGCAAATGGCACCTGGCCTGGATCAGGAACGGTGTGGCCAGCAGGAGCAGGGCAGTGATTCTTCCCTGTACTCAGCACTGGTTGGGCAGCACCTCGAGTGCTGTGTCCAGTTCTGGGCCCCCAAATTTAGGAAGGACATGGAGGGGCTGGAGCATGTCCAGAGAAGGGCAACAAGGCTGGTGAGGGATCTGGAGCACAAGTCCTGTGAGGAGGGGCTGAGGGAGCTGGGGTTGTTTATTTTGGAAAAGAGGAGGCTCATGGGAGACAAGGCAGTGTCAGGGCACAGGTTGGACTTGATGATGTCCAAAGTCTTTTCCCACGCTGCTGATTCTGGGATTCTCTGAAACCACCCTTGCAGCAGTTGCAGGATGAGCCCTGGGCCTCCTCTGCAGAAGCTCCAGCAGCCCAGGTCCCTCAGCTTCTCCTTACAGCCCCCAAGCCCATCCTGTCAGTCCTGCAGAGCCTCTGCAGCTCCTCCTCATTGCCCAGAACAGGGAGCCCCACAGCCAGACCAACCAGCCCAGATGGGCCCCCCTGGCCTGTGGTGCCTCTGGCAAGGGAGCAGCACGAGGCACTGCAGGAGCCTGAAGACAATTCCTGAAGCACTTTGAGGATGATCCTGCTCCCCAGGGGACGTTTCCATGGTGCCAAGTCAGGAACTGAAGTGGGGAGTGGGGCCAGAGTGGAAAGGGCAACCAGGGATGGGCTGTTTGCAGGGGAAGGAACAGGCTTGGGCAATAGGAAGAAATCTGGACCAGGGAAGAGTGAAGAAAGCCAAGGTGAAGCCAAGATTAAAATGCTGATGGCAGTTGGGGGTGGCTGCCAGGCAGCTGTGGCTCTGAGTAACAACGTCTGCAGTGGCACAGGAAACTCCCAGCTGATGGGAACAAACTTTCTGTGTGACTTCAGAGGCCACGACAAACCTGAGTGGTTTCCCTGCTGTCCCCCAGCCATTCCTGGCCCCAGGGGCTGATGGCATTTGTGCTCCCTCAGCTTCATCTCCCCACACCAACACCATGGGGGTGCTGACGCCTGCTCTGGGCAGTGCAAACAGGGGCTCCTGAGGCAGTGCTGCCGTGTCTGTGCCTGCAAGGATGCAGCACCTGTGTGAGCTGGGGGAGAGGCCAGGGCTGCAGAGGGGGGATGTTGTTGGAAGGTGCATGAGGACACTGTGGGACGCTGCCCTGGGGTGTCCAGCGCAGTTGGGATGGATCAGCCCCTGCTCTGCTGCTCTTCCCCTTGTCTCCCCCGGCACCTTGCAGAGCCCCAGCCATGCTGTTTGCCCCCAGCCTGCCCACGGCCAGCCTGGGGCTGCTCCTGGGGCTTTTCTGGGCTCAGCATTGGCTTGGGCAAAGTGTTCTGGAGAGAGCCTGGGCAAGGAGCCTGCAGCCCCCAGGCCCTGGCCTGAGGCGTCAGCCCTTTCCCAGCAGTGCCCATGGCCTGTCCCTGCTGCAGCCCCGGCACTGCCACCCCCAGCACTGTGCCCGGCCCCGAGAGCACTCAGGCCCTACAGCAACACCAGGGCCAGCAGGGCAGCGGGGCAGGGCCACGGCAGCAGCACTGGCAACACCAAGGGCTGCTGCTGCTGCTGCTGGGCACAGCTGCTGTGCCAGCACTGATCTGCCCCCAGCTCTGCACACAGACATTGCTGCTGCAGCTGCAGAGAATGGAACCAAAGGGGCATCTCTGCAGAAAACTTTGCTAAAGGGAGATCCTTGAGTTCCTTTAAAGCCACACAGAATTCAGCCCGTCTGACAGAGTCTGTGGCAACAGGGGACGAGGAGAGAAACAAAATGAGAAATTACACAAAATTCAATTTCTTTGTGGACAGGATTAAAAAAGTAAAACAAAGAAAAAGAACCAGAAAATTTAAACCAACAAGAAGTATCAAAGATGACATTTATTACAAGGTATTTGTAGAAATTGGCCAGCAGTTTAATGTTCCTGAAACAATCCAGTCATCAGTCTCCACACTGCAGCCTTGAGCTCCTGGTTTCTCAGGCTGTAGATGAGGGGGTTCAGGGCTGGAGGCACCACCGAGTACAGAACTGACAGGGCCAGATCCAGGGATGGGGAAGACATGGAGGGGGGCTTCAGGTAGGTAAACAATGCAGTCGTGATGAACAGAGAGAGCACAGCCAGGTGAGGGAGGCAGGTGGAAAAGGCTTTGTGCCGTCCCTGCTCTGAGGGGATTCTCAGCACAGCCCTGAAGATCTGCACATAGGAGAAAACTATGAACACAAAACAGCCAAATGCTAAACAGGCACCAACCACAGTAAGCCCAAGTTCCCTAGAGGGCTGAGTGTGAGCATGAGAGTTTGAGGATGTGTGGGATTTCACAAAAGAACTGGCCCAGGACATTGCCATGGCACAGGGGCAGGGAAAATGTATTGACTGTTTGCATGAGAGCATTGAGAAAGGCACTGGCCCAGGCAGCTGCTGCCATGTGGGCACAAGCTCTGCTGCTCAGGAGGGTCCCGTAGTGCAGGGGTTTGCAGATGGACACGTAGCGGTCGTAGCACATGATGGTCAGTAGACAAAACTCTGCTACAATGAAGAAGAGAAAGAAAAAGAGCTGAGCAGCACATCCTGTGTAGGAGATAGTTGTGGTGTCCCAGAGGGAATTGTGCATGGCTTTGGGGACAGTGGTGCAGATGCAGCCCAGGTCGGTGAGGGCCAGGTTGAGCAGGAAGAAGAACATGGGGCTGTGCAGGAGGTGGCCGCAGGCTACGGCGCTGATGATGAGGCCGTTGCCCAGGAGGGCAGCCAGGGAGATGCCCAGGAAGAGGCAGAAGTGCAGGAGCTGCAGCTGCCGCGTGTCTGCCAATGGCAGCAGGAGGAAGTGGCTGATGGAGCTGCTGTTGGACATTTGCTCTGGCTGGCCATGGGCACCTGTTCACGGATAAAGGACAGGGACAAGTCAGCAGAGGCTGCTTTCAGCCAAACCTAGGCCATTCCCTGTAGGCTGTCCCACCCTTGTTCCTGCTCTGGGAAAACCTTCCCCCATGTCCCTTCCTGAGCTCCAGTTGTGCTGTCTGAGTGTGCCAGGAGCAGCCAGGCCTGTGCGTTGGGTCTCTGGAGGAGCCATCCCTGCCCTCCTGCCCTGGGTTTGTGGCCATGTGGAAGAGGGACAAGGCTGGATATTCAGGATTTGTCAGGGGAATCACTCCTAATGCAGACAGGCTTGTTTCCATCTGCATTCCCACTTCTGAAGGACATGGAGTGCAGGAAGGAATTTTAGAAATTTTTATCCAGACCACACATCATTGCTGGCTCTCTGAGGTCAGGAATCCCCAGCATTCCAGCTGCATTCACAGTTTGCCACTGAGAGATGTGAGGGGCAAAGGATTCCCTGTGGCTCAGGGAAGGTGAGGGGCTGGATGGGCTTGTTCCCAACTGCCCTGGGTTTGCAGCTTTGGCTGCAATCACAGCACAATCACACTCCCCTGTCACCTTGGGATAAACCAGACCCTGCCCAGAGCACAGGGATCCCTCAATGTCTCCCCCTCTCCAAAGGGCTCTGGGCAAGGTCTCAGCACCCCCTTCTGCCAAGGACACTCCCGGCTCCCTTGGCAAACCCAGCAGCATTTCCTCAGCTCTGGCATCTCTGCACTTCCCTGTGGCACATTCAGGGAACTCCCAGGGGCTCTGGCACAGATTTGCAGCCAGGAGGGCAGCTCAGAGCTGGGAAGGACTCAGCAAGGAGATCCCTGGGTGTGCCCATGATGGGATCTCAGGGAGGGGGCTCAGCTCATTCACCTTTCCCATGGACTGCTTTGCCCACAGCCCCACAAGTCCCAGGGAAGCTTGGACACCCCATTGCCATGGCCACAGCTGCCTGGCAGGAATGCCAAGGGCAGTGCCTGACTCAGCTGCTGCAAAGGCCAGAGCCTCCCTGAGAGCACCAGATGACAGGGACAGGATCAGGGCAGTGCAGAAACAAGAGCAGATGTGGTGGTGCTGTGCCTGGGAGGGCAGGGCACAGACAGCCGGGCACTCAGGACAGTGTTCCCGTAGCCAGCTGGGCCTGGCACCTCCCACACACCCACAGTGCCCTCCTGCCCCCAGCACTGCTCTCTCCAGCCCCCTCTCCTTCCCTCAGCATCTCCCTGGGCCTGCAAATTTCCCTCCTGACAGGAGCCTTGTCCCTGCCAGCGCTCACAGAGCCCTTCCCACCCTCTGTGCCCTGGGCCCGGCCCTACAGAAACCTGCCTGTCTGCAGGGCCCTGGCTGGGGCAGGCTCTGTCTGCAGGTGGGCAAGGGCAGCTCAGGAGAGCCCTGCTGGGCCCTGCCAAGGTGATGCTGGTGCTGTGCAGGGCTGAGCAGTGGCTGAAGGCCCTTTAGGAGGCTCCCAGCAGGGAGACTGACCACCCACAGTTACAGTTCTGGAGTATCTGTCAATGTTGAAACATTCCTTTGATGATCCTGGGTGTCCCCTTTCAACTCAGAATGTTCTGTGATTCTGTGATTGCAATTCCTGTTCTTCTTCTCTCATCCTCCTCTTGCCTATAATCAAAAGAGAAAAAAACCCTTGCAGCAGCATTAGAACAGTAAAGTAACAACCAGACCTTAGTTGGAAGCTTCCAGGTGTCTCAGTGGGGATGGGGAATACCCAGCTCCTGATATGAACAATTTATTAAGGTTGATTAATTAGGATTTTTAACAGGAAGAACAAATACGAGATTCAATTGCCTCAGTTACACTGCCCTGGGTAAACCACTTGGAAGAGATCCAAAGGCTGCTTTGTGCCACTTTTTTTTTTTGACTGTTCGTACTCAAGTTAAAAACCAGAATGTTCTTTTTGTAGGTCCTCTTCCTGATAATAAGACTATACAGTATTTCAGGAATGTATTCAGAAGCTTATTGTTCTAAACCTAAGAAAAAGGGTAGGAACATACTAGACTTAATTAAGGATTATAGTAATCCTTATACTTATGAAGATTATGTAATATTAATTACACACTAAAAATTACATTATAATAAACTTTATACTTTCAAGGATCATAAGTTTGTAACAGTACTTGAATATAGGTAATTAAGGATTATAGCTTTATAACTACATATTAGTAGTTAACAAAGCTTCAAATATATGAAAAATGTATATATATATTTGAAAAATACATTTCATATATTTTTCAAATATATGAAAAAGCAAAAATCTCCTTTCCATCTCACCAAAATTTTCCTGTCCTTCTCCAAGCAGGAAATTGAAAACACTCTCAGGAAGCTCCTGATCTTTACAGCAATGCCAGGCTTACCTTCTTTTGGCAAGTGTCCTCTGCAGCTGTGCCCAGGCTGGTGTGGAGCTGGGAGCAGCCCTGCCCCACACAGCCCCTCTCAGCAGCAGCAGCAGCAGCAGCAGCAGCAGCTGCCCTGCTCAGGGTGGCTCCTTCCCCCCACAGCTTCTCCCCAGCGCTGGCAGCAGCTCCCCGGGCCGGCTGAGAGCTGTCCCTGGCAGGCAGCAGAGTCCCTGGGCCAGCACAGCGCCCTGGGCTGCAGGACCCTGCTCTGCACCACAGCCCTGGGCACCCCTGGCTGCTCTACACAAGAGATCATCAGAGAATGTACTCACAGAGTCTGTAGGCATTGGGATGTTGCAGCTTGAGGAGATCCCTGCAGGAGCTGCAGCTGCATTGTCCTGCAGCCAGAGGTTCCTGTGCCAAGGGCGGGCAGTGATTCTCCCCGAGTCCCTTCTCAGCACCTTCCAGCCCTGAGTGATTGAAGCTCTCTGTGCCTGTGTGCTGTGCCCGGGGTGGCTGCAGGCAGTGCCCCAGCCCTGCTGGGCTGGCAAATGAGCTGCTTATCCAGAGAAATGTGGTTTTAAGCTCTTCTTGGTCGTCAGGAGCTGTGTCTATGCAGGAGCTCAGCTCTGCTCGTCAGCACAGACACAGCACAAAGACTTTAATGACCCTCTGAGGGTTTTGTGCTGAGGCCCTGAACATCAGTCCCTGAGAGGGAGCTGAAGAAACCTCTCAGGAACTCCAAGTCAGAAGCCAACTCCAAAGTTTCTGGAAGTTTTAATGGGTCCCACTGAGGGACACGACACAGAAAGTGTCCCCAGGCCCAAGGCAGAGCAGAGAACTGCAGGCAGTGATGACAGGTGGGGACAAAGAAAAGCCAAGTCTGGGTGCCCTGGGCCACAGCAGCCTCTGTGCCACCAAGGACACTGAGGAGACCCCTTGTCCTGAGGCCCTGGGGCCTCCTGGCACAGCCCCAGCAAGGCTGGGCACTGTCAGCCCCTTGTCCTGCCCTCAGCATCCCCCTCCCATGCCAGTGGCCTCCAGGATGTGGCTGGAAGGAGTCCCTGGGGAAGGAGCCTTGGTCAGCAATGGCCCTGGGGGGCTCCTTCATGCTGCCAAGGACTGCAGGTTTTTCCAAGGCCTTTGGGGTTTGGCTTTTGCCTTGGAGTCTCTGAGAGGTTTCTGCAATCCTGGCTCCAATTCTCTGCTTTAATGAGTCCCTTGAGAGGCTTTGTCAGTAGCAACACTCAGTGGGGCTCGTTAATACTTCAAGGTACTTCAGTTATTTTAAGGTACTTGGTGTTTTCCTTTTTAAAACTGACTAAGAAAGTTTGTGCAATCATGGCCTCCAATTATCTGCTTTAACGAGTCCCTTGGGATTCTTAGCAAGTAACCACACTCAGTGGGGTTTATTAATACTTGAAGGTACTCAGGGTTAGTTAAAGTACTTCTTTTTGCCACTGAGTCTATGAGAAGTTTTTGTGCAATCCTGGCCTCTAATTGTCTGTTTTAATGAGTCCTGTGAAGCTTTGCACTGACACACAGTGGGTCTCAGTAATGCTTTGAGATACTCAAGATTTTTAAGATACTTTGAATTTTCCTTTGGATTTTCCATCCCACGCTTACTCTCTGAGAAGTT
>JAJEOU010002246.1:0-34405 GCA_021534815.1 Acrocephalus arundinaceus
GAAAAATTTCAGAAAAATCCTGGGAAAATCCTGAGAAAATTCCCGGGAAAATGCCAGGAAAATCTTGGGAAAATCCTGGGGAAAAATACCCAGAAAATCCCTGGGAAAATTCCCTGGAAAATCCCAGGAAAAATCCCTGGAAAATCCCTGGAAAATTCCTGGGAAAATCCTGGAAAATCCCGGGAAAATTCTAGGAACATCCCCAGAAAAATTACCAGAAAAATCCCTGGAAGGTCCTGGGAAAATCCTGGGAAAATCCCTGGAAAAATCCCAGAAAAATCTCCAGGAAAATTCCAGGAAAATTCCTGGAAAAATCCTGGAAAAATCCTGGGAAAATCCTGGGAGAATTCCCTGGAAAAATCCTGGGAAAATCCCCAGAAAGTGCCAGGAAAATCCTGAGATAATTCCTGGGAAAAATCCCCATAAAATCCCCAGGAAAATTCTGGGAAAATCTTGGAAAAATCCTGGGAAAATTCTGGGAAAATCCCCAGGAAAATTCCCAGGAAAATCCTGGAAAAATCCTGAGGAAATTGTGGGAAAATTCCAGGAAATTCTCAGGAATTTGGGGAAATATTTGGGAATATTTTAGGGAATATTTTAGGGATTTTTTTGGGAATTTTGGGGGAATATTTTGGGAATATTTTGGGAATATTTTAGGAATTTTTGGGAATATTTGGGGGAATATTTTGGGAATATTTTGGGGAATATTTGGGGAATGTTTTGGGAATATTTTTGGAATATTTTTGGGATATTTTGGGAATATTTTGATAATTTTCTGGGAATATTTTGGGAACATTTTGGGAATATTTTGGGAAATATTTTGGGAATGTTTTGGAAATATTTTGGGGAATTTTGGGGGGAATATTTGGGAATTTTTGGTGAATATTTTGGGGAATTTTGGGAGCATTTTGGGAATACTTTGGGAATATTTTGGGGGATTTTGAGGGATATTTTGGGGATATTTTGGGGATATTTTGGGAATATTTGGGAACATTTTGGGAATATTTGGGGAACATTTTGGGAATATTTTGGGAATCTATTGGGGAATATTTTTGGGAATATTTTGGGGATATTTTGGGGATATTTTGGGAACATTTTGAAGAATATTTTGGGGAATATTTTGGGAATATTTTGGGAATTTTGGGGGAATATTTGGGGAATGTTTTGGGAATGTTTTTGGAATATTTTGGGATATTTTGGGAACATTTTGGGAACATTTGGGATGTTTGGCAGCTGAAGGAGCTCCGGCAGCGTTTGGCGGCGGCCGAGGCCCAGCCCAGCCCCGGGAGCAGCCGCAATTCCCAGCTGGAGGCGCAGCTCCAGGAGCTGCAGGAGCGGCTGCAGGCGGAGGAGAGGTAACGGCCCCAAATCCCAAATAAATCCCAAATCCCAAATCTGCCCCAAATCCCAAATAAATCCTAAATCCCAAATCCCAAATCTGCCCCAAATCCCAAATAAATCCTAAATCCTAAATCCCAAATAAATCCTAAATCCCAGATCCCAAATCTGCCCCAAATCCCAAATAAATCCTAAATCCCAAATCCCAAATCTGCCCCAAATCCCAAATAAATCCTAAATCCCAAATCAATTCCAAATCCCAAATAAATCCTAAATCCTAAATCCCAAATAAATCCCAAATCCCGAATCATCCCGGATCCTAAATCATCCCAAAGCCTAAATCCCAAATAAGTCCTAAATCCCAAATAAATCCTAAATCCCGAATCCTAAATCTGCCCCAAATCCCAAATAAATCCTAAATCCCAAATCCTAAATCAATTCCAAATCCCAAATAAATCCTAAATCAATTCCAAATCCCAAATAAACCCTAAATACCAGATCCCAAATAAATCCTAAATCCCGAATCCTAAATCTGCCCCAAATCCCAAATAAATCCCAAATACCAAATCCCAAATCCCAAATCCTAAATCAATTCCAAATCCCAAATAAATCCTAAATCCTAAATCCCAAATAAATCCCAAATCCCAAATCCTAAATCAATTCCAAATCCAAATAAATCCTAAATCCTAAATCCCAAATAAATCCTAAATCCCGAATCATCCCGGATCCTAAATCATCCCAAAGCCTAAATCCCAAATAAGTCCTAAATCCTAAATCCCAAATAAATCCTAAATCCCGAATCCTAAATCTGCCCCAAATCCCAAATAAATCCCAAATCCCAAATCCTAAATCAATTCCAAATCCCAAATAAATCCTAAATCCTAAATCCCAAATCCTAAATCAATTCCAAATCCCAAATAAATCCTAAATCCTAAATCCCAAATCCGCCTCAAATCCCAAATAAATCCTAAATCCCAAATAAATCCTAAATCCCAAATCCCAAATCCTAAATCAATTCCAAATCCCAAATAAATCCTAAATCCTAAATCCCAAATCCGCCTCAAATCCCAAATAAATCCTAAATCCCAAATAAATTCTAAATCCCAAATCCCAAATCCTAAATCAATTCCAAATCCCAAATAAATCCTAAATCCTAAATCCCAAATAAATCCTAAATCCCGAATCCTAAATCTGCCCCAAATCCCAAATAAATCCTAAATCCTGAATCCTAAATCTGCCCCAAATCCCAAATAAATCCCAAATCCCAAATCCCAAATCCTAAATCAATTCCAAATCCCAAATAAATCCTAAATCCTAAATCCCAAATCTGCCTCAAATCCCAAATAAATCCTAAATCCCAAATAAATCCTAAATGCTGAATCCCAAATCCCAAATAAATCCCAAATCCCGAATCCCAAATCTGCCCCAAATTCCAAATAAATCCTAAATCCTAAATCCCAAATAAATCCTAAATCCCGAATCCTAAATCTGCCCCAAATCCCAAATAAATCCCAAATCCCAAATCCCAAATCCTAAATCAATTCCAAATCCCAAATAAATCCTAAATCCCAAATCCCAAATCTGCCCCAAATCCCAAATAAATCCTAAATCCCAAATCCCAAATCTGCCCCAAATCCCAAATAAATCCTAAATCCTAAATCCCAAATAAATCCTAAATCCCAAATCCCAAATCCTAAATCAATTCCAAATCCCAAATAAATCCTAAATCCCAAATAAATCCTAAATCCCAAATCCCAAATCCTAAATCAATTCCAAATCCCAAATAAATCCTAAATCCTAAATCCCAAATAAATCCTAAATCCCAAATAAATCCTAAATCCCAAATCCCAAATCCTAAATCAATTCCAAATCCCAAATAAATCCTAAATCCTAAATCCCAAATCCTTAATCAATTCCAAATCCCAAATAAATCCTAAATCCTAAATCCCAAATCTGCCTCAAATCCCAAATAAATCCTAAATCCCAAATAAATCCTAAATGCTGAATCCCAAATCCCAAATAAATCCCATATCCCGAATCCCAAATCTGCCCCAAATCCCAAATAAATCCCATATCCCGAATCCCAAATCTGCCCCAAATCCCAAATAAATCCTAAATCCCAGATCCCAGATCCTTTCATCCCAAATCTCAAATCTTAAATCCCAAATCCCAAACCAATCCTAAATCCCAAATCAGCCCAGATCCCAAATCCCAGGTCCCAAATCCCAAATCCCAGGTCCCAAATCAATGCCAAATCCCAAATCAATCCCAAATCAATCCCAAATCCCAAAGCCAAAACCATCCCAAACCCCAAACCAATCCCAAATCATAAATCCCAGATCCCAAAAAATCCCAAATCAATCCCAGATCCCAAAACATCCCAAATCCCAAATCCGAAATCCCAATAAATCCCAAATCAATCCCAAATCCCAAATCATCCCAAATCCCAGATACCAAACCCAAAATCCCAAATCCCAAACCCCAAATCGATCCCAGATCCCAAAGCCCAAATCCCAAATCATCCCAAAGCCTAAAGCACAAATCCTAAATCCCAAATCTGCCCCGAATCTTAAATCCTAAATCCCAAATTAATCCCAAACCCTAAATAATCCCAAATCCCAGATCAATCCCAAATCCCAGATCAATCCCAAACCCCAAATCCCAAATCAATCCCAATTCTCAAATCCTAAATCCCAAATCAATCCCAGATCCAAAATCCTTCCATCCCAAATCCCAAATTCCAAATCATCCCAAATCCTAAATTCTAAATCCCAGATCCCGAATCCTTCCATCCCAAATTCGAAATCCTAAATCCTAAATTTCGAATCCCAAACCCCAAATCCTAAATCTTAAATCCTAAAGCCCAAAATTTTCTAGCTCCCAATTCCAAATCAATCCCAAATCCCAAATCTTTCCCAAACCCCAAATCCTAAATCCTAAAGCCCAAAATTTTCCAGCTTCAAATCCCAAATCATCCCAAATCTCAGATCCCAAATCCCAGATCCTTCCATCCCAAATCCCAAACCCCAAACCCCAAATCCTAAATTTGGAAACCCAAACCCCAAATCCTAACTCTTAAATCCAAAAGCCCAAAATTTTCCAGTCCCAAATCCCAAATTCCAAATTCCAAATCCTAAATCCCAAATCAACTCAAATTCCAAATCCCAGATCCCAAATCCCAGATCTCAAATCCCAAATCCCAAATCAATCCCAAAGCCCAAATATTTCTGATCCCAAATCCCAATTTCCAGATCTCAAATCCCAAATTTTCTGATCCCAATTCCCAAATATTTCTGATTCCAAATCCTAAATCTTAAATCCCAAATCCTAAAGCCCAAAATTTTCCAGTCCCAAATCCCAAAACGATCCCAGAATTTTTCCAATCCCAGATCCCAAATCCCAATCCCAGGGACGTTCCCTGGATCCCAAAAATCCCCAAAATCCCATTGGAGCCAGCCCGGGAACTCCTGGAATGGTTTGGGATGGAAAAAATCCATAAAAATCCTTAAAAAGTCCATTAAAAATCCCTTAAAAATCCTTTAAACTTAAAAAAAAAAAAATCCTTTAAAAATCTCTAAAAATCCTTTTAAAATCCTTTAAAAATCCTTTTTAAAATCCCTAAAAATCATTTTAAAATCCTTTAAAAATCCTTTTAAAATCCTTTATAAAATCCTTTAAAAATCCCTAAAAATCCTTTTAAAATCCTTTAAAAATCCTTTTAAAATCCTTTATAAAATCCTTTTCAAATCCCTAAAAAAATCCTCTAAAAACCTGTAAAAATCCTTGTAAAAATCCTTTTAAAAAATCCCTAAAAATCCTTTAAATGTCCCTAAAAAATCCTTTTAAAATCCCTAAAAATCCTTTAAAAAATCCTTTAAAAAACCCTTCTAAAATCCTTTAAAAATCCTTTAAAAATCCCTAAAAATCCTTTAAAAATTCTTTTAAAATCCTTTTAAAATCCTTTAAAAAATCCTTTTAAAGTCCTTTAAAAATCCTTTAAAAATCCTTTTCAAAATCCCTAAAAAATCCTTTAAAAATCCCAAAAAAATCCTCTAAAAACCTGTAAAAATCCTTGTAAAAATCCTTTTAAAAAATCCCTAAAAATCCTTTAAATGTCCCTCAAAAATCCTTTAAAAATCCCTAAAAATCCTTTAAAAATTCTTTTAAAATCCTTTAAAAATTCTTTTAAAATCCTTTTAAAATTCCTTAAAAATCCTTTTAAAATCCTTTAAAAGTCCTTTAAAAATCCTTTTAAAATCCTTTAAAAAATCCTTTTCAAATCCCTAAAAAAATCCTCTAAAAACCTGTAAAAATCCTTGTAAAAATCCTTTTAAAAAATCCCTAAAAATCCTTTTAAAAATCCTTTAAAAATCCTTCTAAAAATTCCTAAAAAATCCTTTTAAAATCCTTTAAAAATCCTTTTTAAAATCCCTAAAAATGCTTTTAAAATCCCTAAAAAATCCTTTTAAAATCCCTAAAAATCCTTTAAAAAACCCTAAAAAATCCTTCAAAAAAATCCCTAAAAATCCTTTAAAAATCCTTTAAAAATCCTTTAAAAATCCTTTAAAAATCCCTAAAAATCCTTTTTAAATCCTTTAAAAAATCCTTTAAAAATCCCTAAAATCCTTTTTAAAATCCCTAAAAAATCCTTTAAAAATCCCTAAAATCCTTTTAAAATCCTTTAAAAAATCCTTTAAAAAATCCTTTAAAAATCCTTTTAAAAATCCTTTAAAAAATCCTTTTAAAGTCCTTTAAAAAATCCTTTTAAAGTCCTTTTAAAATCCTTTAAAAATCCTTTTTAAAATCCCTAAAAAATCCTTTAAAAATCCTTTAAAAATCCTTTAAAAAATCCTTTTAAAAATCCTTTTAAAATCCTTTAAAAATCCTTTTAAAATCCTTTAAAAATCCTTTAAAAATCCCTAAAAATCCTTTTAAAATCCTTTAAAAAATCCTTTAAAAATCCTTTTAAAATCCTTTAAAAATCCTTTAAAAAATCCCTAAAAAATCCTTTAAAAATCCCTAAAAATCCTTTTAAAATCCCTAAAAAATCCTTTAAAAATCCTTCTAAAATCCTTTTAAAAATCCCTAAAAATCCTTTAAATGTCCCTAAAAAAATCCTTCTAAAATCCTTTTAAAAAATCCTTTTAAAATCCCTAAAAATCCCTGAAATATCCCCTAAAAATCCATTAAAAATCTCCCCCAAAATCCATTAAAAATCTGTAAAAAATCTAAAAAATCCCCTAGAAAAACCCCTAAAAATCCCTTAAAAATTCCCTAAAACTCCGGAGGGTTGGAACTCTTGGAAATTCCCGAATTTTTTTAGGGAAAAGGCCGTGCTGCTCTCGGGCACTCGGAAGCTGGAGCGGAAGCTGAAGGAACTTTCACTGCAGCTCGACGAGGAGAGACAGAGCAGCGTGAGCCAGAGAGACCAGGTGGGAAATCTGGGAATTCTGGGGAAATCTGGGAATTCTGGGAGAATTCCAGGGAATTCCAGGGAAAAATCTGTGGGAATATGTGGGAAAGCAAAAAAAAATTCTTGGAAAATCCATAGAAAATCAATGGGAGATCCAAAAAAAAAAATCGTGGAAAATCCAAAATAATCAATGGGAATCCAAGGAAATCAATGGAAAAAAATCCATGGAAAATAAAAAAAAAAAAAATCCATGAAAATTCCAAGAAATCCAGGGGAAAATCCATGGAAAATTCCATGGAAAATCTATGGAAACTCAATGGAAATCCAAGGAAACCAGAGGGAAATCCCAAAAAAAATCCATGGAAAAAAATCTGTGGAAAAAAAAAAATCCGTGGAAAATCCAAAAAAAAAATCCGTGGAAAATCCAAATAAAATCCAAGGAAATCCATGGAAATCAATGGAAAAAAATTCCATGGAAATCCAAGGAAATCAACGGGAAATCCATGGAAATCTATGGGCAAATCCATGGAAAATCCCCAAATATCCATGGAAAATCCATGGAAAATCCAAAAAAACTCCATGGAAAAAAATCTGTTGAAAATCCATGGAAATCAATGGGAAATCCCAAAAAATCCGTGGAAAATCAAAAATAATCCAGGGAAATCAAGGGGAATCCAAGGAAATCAATGGAAAAAATCCATGGAAATCCATGGAAAATTCATGGAAATCCAAGGAAAAAAAATATCTGTGGGAAATCCATGGAAAATCAATGGAAATTCAATGGAAAACCCCCCCAAAATTCATGGAAAATCGGTGGAAATCCGTGGAAATCCATGGAAAATCCAAAAAAATTCATGGAAATCCATAGAAAATCAATGGAAATCCATGGAATTCTATGGGAAAATTCCATGGAAAATTCCATGGAATATGCCTGGAAATACAAGGAAATCCACAGGAAATCCACAGGAAATCCATGGAAATTCATGGAAAATTCCATGGAATATGCCTGGAAATACAAGGAAATCCACAGGAAATCCATGGAAATCCAAGGAAATTCATGGAAAATTCCATGGAATTCCGTGGGAAAATAAATAATAAAAAAAAAACCCGTGGAAAACCAAGGAAATCTGTGGAAATCAATGCAGAATCCATGGAAAATCCATGGAAAATAAAAAAAAAGAATCCGTAAAAAATCCTTTTAAAAATCCTTAAAAATCCATAAAAAATCCTAAAAAATTCCAAAAAAATCCCTTAAAAATTCCATTAAAATCCCCAAAAAATCCTTTAAAAATCCCTTTAAAAATTCCTTTAAAATCCCCTTAAAAACCCTTTCAAAATCCTTTTAAAATCCCTTTAAAAATCTCATAAAAATCCAAATAAATGCCTTAAAAATCTTGTAAAAATCCATTAAAAATCGGTTTAAAAATCCCTAAAAAAATCTTTTAAAATTCCTTGAAATTTTCTTTAAAAAAATCTTTTAAAATCCTTTAAAAATCCCTTAAAAATATTTTTTTAAATTTCATTTTCCTTCCCAGCTGAGCCTGCGGCTGGACGAGGCTTAGGAGGAGCTGGAGCTCCTGGAGAGTGCCCAGAAAAATCTTTTCTAATTCCTTTAAAAATTCCTTGAAAAAATCCTGAAAAATTCCATAAAAATCCACTAAAAATCCCTTTTAAAACCCTTTAAAAATCCCTTTAAAAATCCCAAGAGTATCCATAAAAATCCTTTAAAAATAAAAAAAAAAATCCAATAAAACCCCTTAAAACTCCCCTTAAAAATCCCTCCAAAAGTCCTTTAAAAATCCCTTAAAAACCCTTTAAAATTGAAAAAAGCCCCACCAAAATCCTTGAAAAATCCCTATAAAATTCCTTAAAAATCCCTTTAAAAAAGTAAAAAAAAATCCTTTAAAATTCCTTTTTAAAGTCCTTAAAATCCATAAAAAATCCTTTTAAAAATCCCTTTAAAAAAACCTCTTAAAATTAAAAAAAAAATCCAAAAAAATCCTTTAAAAATCCCTTAAAAATCCCTAAAGAATCCGTTAAGAAATCCCTAAAAATAAAAAAAACCCTGAAAAATCCTAAAAAATACTTCAAAAAATCCTTAAAAATTGCTTTAAAAATTCCTTTAAAAAATCTGTAAAAAATCCTTTAAAAATCCCTTAAAAATCCCAAAAAATTCCTTTAAAAATCTGTAAAAAATTCAAAAAAATCCTTAAAAATCCCTAAAAAAATCCTAAAAAATTCCTTAAAAATTCCTTAAAAACTCCTAAAAAATCCCTTAAAAACCTCTTTAAAACTTCTTAAATTTTTTTTTAAAACCACCAAAATTCTTTAAAAATCCCTAAAAAATCCCTTAAAAATAATTTTTAAATGCCTTAAAAATTCCTTTAAAAATTCATTAAAAATAAAAAAAATCAAAAAAAATCCCTTAAAAATCGAAAAAAAAATCTTAAAAATTCCTTAAAAATTCCGTAAAAAATCCCTAAAAAATCCTAAAAAATTCCATAAAAACCCTTTTAAAAATCCCTAAAAAATCCATTAAAAATCAAAAAAAAATTCCTTAAAAATTCCTTTAAAAACCTAAAGAAATCCTTTAAAAATTCCTATAAAAATCCATAAAAAACCCTTTCAAAATCCCTAAAAAAATCCATAAAAAATCCGTTAAAAATCCATTAAAAAATCCTTAAAAATCCCTAAAAAAATCCGTAAAAAATTCCTTTAAAAAATCTGTAAAAAATATTAAAAAATTCCTTAAAAATCCCTAAAAAATCTTTAAAAATTCCAAAAAAATTCCAAAAAAATCCCTAAAAAATCCCTAAAAAATCCTAAAAAATTCCTTAAAAATTCCTTAAAAAATCCGTAAAAACTCCTAAAAAATCCCTTAAAAAATATTTTTCAAAAACCTTTTTAAATGTCATTTTTGTGTCACAGCTGAGCCTGCGGGTGAAGTCCCTGAACGAGGCCGAGGAGGAGCTGGAGCTCCTGGAGAGCGCCCAGAAAAATCCTAAAAAAATCCCTTAAAAATCCCTTAAAAATCCCTTAAAAATCCTAAAAAATATTTCAAAAAATCCTTAAAAATTGCTTTAAAAATTCCTTTTAAAAATCTGTAAAAAATCCTTTAAAAATCCCTTAAAAATCCCAAAAAATTCCTTTAAAAATCTGTAAAAAATTCCAAAAAATCCTTAAAAATCCCTAAAAAAATCCTAAAAAATTCCAAAAAAATTCCTTAAAAATTCCTTAAAAATTCCGTAAAAACTCCTAAAAAATCCCTTAAAAAATATTTTTCAAAAACCTTTTTAAATGTCATTTTTGTGTCCCAGCTGAGCCTGCGGGTGAAGTCCCTGAAGCGCCGCGTGGACGAGGCCGAGGAGGAGCTCGAGCGTTTGGAGGCCGCGCGCAGGAGGAGCCAACGGGAGCTGGAGGAGCAGCAGGAGCAGAACGAGCAGCTCCAGAGGCGCCTCAAATCCATGGAAAAGGAGGCCTGGTGAGGGAAAATCCGGGAATTCTGGAGGAATTCTGGAATTCATGGGAAAAGGGTTCGAAATCCATGGGAAAAGGTCCAAAAATCTGGGGGAAAAAGGTCCCAAATCCATGGGAAAAGGTCCCAGATTTATGGGATAAAGCCCCAAATCCATGGAGAAGGAGGCCTGGTGAGGGAAATCTGGGAATTCCAGGGAAATTCTGGAATTCTTGGGAAAAGGGTTCGAAATCCGTGGGAAAATGGTTCAAAAATCTGGGGGAAAAAGGTCCCAAATCCATGGAAAAAGGTCCCAAAATCCATGGAAAAAGGTCCTAGATTTATGGGATAAAGTCCCAAATCCATGGAGAAGGAGGCCTGGTGAGGGAAAATCTGGGAATTCTGGAGGAATTCTGGAATTCTTGGGAAAAGGGTTCAAAATCCATGGGAAAAGGTCCAAAAATCTGGGGGGAAAAGGTCCCAAATCCATGGAAAAGGTCCCAAAATCCATGGAAATTTCTGCCCAGAAAGCCCCAAATCCATGGAGAAGGAGGCCTGGTGAGGGAAAATCTGGGAATTCTGGAGGAATTCTGGAATTCTTGGGAAAAGGGTTCGAAATCCATGGGAAAAGGTCCAAAATCCATGGAAAAAAGATCCAAAATCCATGGAAAAGGTCCCAAAATCCATGGAAATTTCTGCCCAGAAAGCCCCAAATCCATGGAGAAGGAGGCCTGGTGAGGGAAAATCTGGGAATTCTGGGGGAAATTCTGGAATTCTTGGGAAAAATCCTGAAATTTGTGGGAAAAGGTTGAAAATCCTGGGGAAAAAGGTCCCAAATTTATGGGATTAAGCCCCAAATCCATGGAGAAGGAGGCCTGGTGAGGGAAAATCCGGGAATTCTGGAGGAATTCTGGAATTCCTGGGGAAAAATCCTGAAATTTGTGGGAAAAGGTCCAAAATTCATGAGAAAATTCCCAAAATCCATGGAAATTTCTGCCCAGAAAGCCCCAAATCCATGGAGAAGGAGGCCTGGTGAGGGAAAATCTGGGAATTCTGGGGGAAATTCCTGAAATCCATGAAAAAATTCCAGAATTGATGGAAAATTCCCCCTGGAAAACCCCAAAATCCCTGGGAAAAAACCCAAATTTGTGGGAAAAAGGTCCCAAATCCATGGAAAAAGCCACAAGATCCATGGAAAAACCCAGGAATTCCATAGAAAAAATTAGGAATTCCATGGAAAAACTCAATTATTCCATGAAAAACTCGGGAATTCGATGGAAAGCCTGGGAATTCCAATAAAACCCCCAAGAATTCTGATTAAACCCCTGGAATTCCACAGTAAAAAGCTTGGGAATTCCATGGAAAACTTCAGGAATTTCACAGAAAAATTTGGGAATTCCAGTAACCCTGGGAATTCCATGGAAAAACTTGGGAATTCCACGGTAAAAGCTGAGAATTTCACAGAAAAACTCAGGAATTCCATGGAAAATTTTGGGAATTTCACAGAAAATTTTGGGAATTCCACAGAAAAACTTGGGAATTTCACAGAAAATTTTGGGAATTCCATGGAAAAAGCTGGGAATTTCAGGGAAAAATTAGGGAATTTCAGGGGAAAAATTGGGAGTTTCACAGAAAAACTCAGGAATTTCATGGAAAACCCTGGGAATTCCATAGAAAAACTCGGGAATTTCACAGAAAAAATCGGGAATTTCACAGAAAAACTCAGGAATTTCATGGAAAACCCCGGGAATTCCATAGAAAAACTTGGGAATTCCACGGAAAAAATCGGGAATTTCACAGAAAAATTTGGGAATTTCATAGAAAAATTTGGGAATTTAATAGAAAAATTTGGGAATTTCACAGAAAAATTTGGGAATCCTATGGAAAATCTTGGGATTTTCACAGAAAAAAAATCATGAATTCCATGGAAAAACTCAGGAATTCCATGGAAAAAGCTGGGAAATTCATGGAAAAATTTGGGAATTTCACTGAAAAACTTGGGAATTCCACAGAAAATTTCGGGAATTCCATGGAAAACCCCGGGAATTCCAATAAAATCTTGGGAGTTCCATAGCAAAAATCATAAATTCCATGGAAAACCCCGGGAATTGCACAGAAAAATTTGGGAATTCCATGGAAAAAGTTGTGATTTGCATAAAAACCCCCAGGAATTCCATGAAAAAACCCCAGGAATTCCACAGACAAACTCAGGGGTTCCATGGAAAAACTTGGGAATTTCACAGAAAAATTTGGGAATTTCACAGAAAAATTTGGGAATTCCATGGAAAAAGCTGGAAATTTCATGGAAAAATTTGGGAATTCCACGGAAAAACTTGGGAATTTCACAGGAAAACTTGGGAATTCCATGGAAAAATCTGGAAATTTCACGGAAAAATTAGGGAATTTCAGGGAAAAAATTGGGAGTTTCACAGAAAAACTCAGGAATTTCATGGAAAACCCCGAGAATTCCAATAAAACTTTGGGAATTCCATAGCAAAAATCATAAATTCCATGGAAAACCCCGGGAATTGCACAGAAAAATCTGGGAATTTCACAGAAAAATTTGGGAATTCCAAGAAAACCTTGGGAATTCCAACAAATCCTTGGGAATTGTCTCGGCAGGCGCCGCGCCGTGGACTCGGCCCTGCAGGAGGAGGCGCCGAGCTCGGACGAGGAGCTGAGCCCCGGAGCCATCGCCGACCTCCTGAGCCACGCGCGGCTGCAGGCCAGCTCCTGCTGAGAGCCCGGGAATTCCGGGAAAATCCCGGAAAATCTGGGAATTCCGGGAATTCTGCAAAAATCCCGGGAATTTTGGGAGTTCCAGGAGTGCCGGGAATCTCCAGAATCACTTTGGGATCAAGGCCGGGATCGGCTCCGGGATTGGTCCTGATCCGCAGGGCAGCTCCTGCTGAGAGATCCCGGAATTCCGGGAAAATCTGGGAAAGTCTGGGAATTCCGGGAAAATCTGGGAAAATCCCGGGAATTTTGGGAGTTCCAGGAGTGCCGGGAATCTCCAGAATCACTTTGGGATCGAGGCTGGATTGGTTCCAGGATTGGTCCTGACCCGCAGGGCAGCTCCTGATGAGAGCCCGGGAAATCCTGGAATTCTGGGAAAATCTGGGAATTCCGGGAATTCTGCGAAAATCCCGGGAATTTTGGGAGTTCCAGGAGTGCTGGGAATCTCCAGAATCACTTTGGGATCAAGGCTGGGATCGGCTCCGGGATTGGTCCTGATCCGCAGGGCAGCTCCTGCTGAGAAATCCCGAAATTCCGGGAAAATCTGGGAAAATCTGGGAAATCCCGGAATTCCGGGAAAATCTGGGAAAATCTGGGAATTCCGGGAAAATCTGGGAATTCTGGGAGTTCCAGGAGTGCCGGGAATCTCCAGAATTACTTTGGGATCGAGGCTGGGATCAGCTCCGGGATTGGTCCTGATCCGCAGGGCAGCTCCTGCTGAGAGCCCGGGAAATCCTGGAATTCTGGGAAAATCTGGGAAAATCCCGGGAATTCTGCGAAAATCCCGGGAATTTTGGGAGTTCCAGGAGTGCCGGGAATCTCCAGAATCACTTTGGGATCAAGGCTGGGATCGGCTCCGGGATTGGTCCTGACCTGCAGGGCAGCTCCTGATGAGAAATCCTGGAATTCCGGGAAAATCTGAGAATTCCGCGAAAATCCCGGGAATTTTGGGAGTTCCAGGAGTGCCGGGAATCTCCAGAATCACTTTGGGATCCAGGCTGGGATCGGCTCCAGGATTGGTCCTGACCTGCAGGGCAGCTCCTGCTGAGAGAGCTGGGAAATCCTGGAATTCTGGGAAAATCTGGGAAATCCCGGGATTCCAGGAAAATCCGGGAGTTCCAGGAGTGCTGGGAATGTCCAGAATCACTTTGGGATCGAGGCGGGATCGGTTCCAGGATTGGTCCTGACCCGCAGGGCAGCTCCTGCTGAGAGCCCAGGAAATCCTGGAATTCTGGGAAAATCTGGGAATTCCGGGAATTCTGCGAAAATCCCGGGAATTTTGGGAGTTCCAGGAGTGCTGGGAATGTCCAGAATCACTTTGGGATCAAGGCTGGGATCGGCTCCGGGATTGGTCCTGACCTGCAGGGCAGCTCCTGCTGAGAAATCCCGAAATTCCGGGAAAATCTGAGAATTCCGCGAAAATCCCGGGAATTTTGGGAGTTCCAGGAGTGCCGGGAATCTCCAGAATCACTTTGGGATCCAGGCTGGGATCGGCTCCAGGATTGGTCCTGACCTGCAGGGCAGCTCCTGCTGAGAGAGCTGGGAAATCCTGGAATTCTGGGAAAATCTGGGAAATCCCGGGATTCCAGGAAAATCCAGGAGTTCCAGGAGTGCCGGGAATCTCCAGAATCACTTTGGGATCCAGGCTGGGATCGGCTCCAGGATTGGTCCTGACCTGCAGGGCAGCTCCTGCTGAGAGAGCTGGGAAATCCTGGAATTCTGGGAAAATCTGGGAAATCCCGGGATTCCAGGAAAATCCAGGAGTTCCAGGAGTGCCGGGAATCTCCAGAATCACTTTGGGATCCAGGCTGGGATCAGCTCCGGGATTGGTCCTGACCTGCAGGGCAGCTCCTGCTGAGAGATCCTGGAAAATTCCAGAAAATCCGGGAAAATTCCAGAAAATCCGGGAAAATCCTGGAATTCCAGGAGTGCCAGGAATGTCCTGGGAATGCCGGGAATCTCCAGGGAATCGCAGGAATTCCAAGATCCAGGCTGGGATCGGCTCCAGGATCGGCTCCAGGAAAAAGGAAAAACCGGGAAAATCTGGGAATTCCAGGAAATCCCGGAAAATCCCAGAAAATCCTGGAAAATCCTGGAAGCTGGGATCGGCTCTGGGAAACAGGAAAATCCAGGAAAATCTGGGAATTCCGGGCATCCTGGGAATCGCAGGAATTCCGGGATCGAGGCTGGGATCGACTCTGGGATCGGCTCCAGGGAAAAGAAATTTTTGCTGAAAATCGGGGAAAATTCTGGGAATTTTGGGAATTTTGGGAATCTCCTGAGAATCATGGGAATGCCGGGATCGAGGCCGGGATCGGCTCCGGGATTGGTCCTGACCTGCAGGGCAGCTCCTGCTGAGAAATCCCGGAAAAGCTCGGAATTCCGGGGAAATCAAGGAAAATCCGGGAAAATCTGGGAAAATTCCGGAATTCCGGGAGTTCCAGGAGTGCCAGGAATATCTGGAATTGCTTTGGGATCAGGTCCGAGATTGGTCCTGACCTGCAGGGCAGCTCCTGCTGAAAATAACGGGAAAATCCCAGAAAATCCTGGAAAATCCCGGAATTCCGGGAGTGCTGGGAATGTTGGGAATGCCGGGGATGTCCTGGGAATCGCAGGAATTCCGGGATTGAGGCTGGGATCGACTCTGGGATCGGCTCCAGGAAAAAGGAAATTTTTGCTGAAAATCTGGGAAAATTCTGGGAAATTTGGGAATTCTGGGAATGTCCTGGGAATCTCCTGGGAATCACAGGAATTCTGGGATCAAGGCAGGGATCATCTCCAGGATTTTTCCCCAACCTGGGATTGGCTCTGGGTCACCCCTGGGAATTTCTGGGAATTCTTGGGAGTTCTGGGAGTCCTGGGAAAATCCAGGGATTCCAGGAATTTTGGGATCGAGGTTGGGATCGGCTCCAGGATCGACTCTGGGAAAAAGGAAATTTTTGCTGAAAATCTGGGAATTCTGGGAAATTTGGGAATTCTGGGAATCTCCTGGGAATCACGGGAATGCCGGGATCGAGGCCGGGATCGCCCCCGGAATCGCTTCAGGATCGGCTCCAGGAAACAGGAAAATCCAGGAAAATCCGGGAATTCCAGGAAATCCTGGAAAATCCCAGAAAATCCCAGAAAATCCTGGAATTCTGGGAGTATTCCAGGAATATTCTGGGATCAAAGCTGGGATCGGCTCCGGGATCAGCTCTGGGAAATAGGAAAATCTGGGAATTCCAGGAATCCTGGGAATCGTGAGAATTCCGGGATCGAGGCTGGGATCGGCTCCGGGATCAGCTCCGGGAAAAAGGAAATTTTTGCTGAAAATCTGGGAAAATTCTGGAAATCCTGAGAATCCTGGGAATTCTGGGAATATCCGGGAAAATCTGGGAAATTTGGGAATCCTGGGAACTCTGAGAAAATCTAGGAATTCTGGGAATTCTGGGATCAAAGCTGGGATCAGGTCGGGGAATTTTCCCCAACCTGGGATTGGCTCTGGGGTCACCCCTGGGAATTTCTGGGAATTCCGGGAATTCCAGAGTCGGGATTGGCTCTGCGGTTTCCCTGACCTGCAGGGTGGAATTCCCGGGAATTCTGGAGCCAGGATCGAGTCCGGGATCAATCCCGGAATTCCAGCCAGGATCGCCTCCATAGGAAAAAATTCCCAAAGCAAATTCCTGAAGGAAAAAGTACCGGGAATTCCGGAGATTTCCCGGGAATTCCTGGGAATTTCTGGGGATATCCTGGGAATTCTGGGGATTTCCATTCCTGTCCCTCCCTCGGTCTCTTCCCGAAAATGTTTGGAATAAAATCCTGCGGTGGAAGGGCGGCAGCGGCCGGGAATTTTTGGGAATTTTGGGGTGGGAATTGTTGGGAGTTTGGGGGAAATTTCAGGAGTTTTTGGTGGGAATTTTCAGGAATTTCGGGGAATTCTTAGGAATTCTTGAGGGGAATTCTTGGGAATTTTCAGGGGAAATTCTTGGGAATTCTCAGGGGGAATTCTCGGGACAGAATTTTGGGGAATTCTTGGGAGCTTTGGGGGGGAATTTTTGGGAATTCCAAGTGCGAATTCTTGGGAATTTGGGGGAAATTTCGGGAGGTTTTGGTGGGAATTTTCGGGTATTCTTGGGAGGGAATTTTTTGGAATCCTCAGGAATTCTTTGGGGGGGTTCTTGAGGGGAATTATGGGTGGGAATTGTTGGGAATTTTTGGGAATTCTCAGGAATTCTTCAGGGAATTCTTGGGAATTCTGGGTGGGAATTGTGGGTGGCAATGATCAGGAATTCTTGGGAATTTTGGGAAATTCTCAGGAATTTTGGGGAATTCTGGGGTGGGAATTTTTGGGAATTCTGGGGAATACTCAGAAATTGTGGGGGGAGTTCTTGGGAATTCTGGGTGGGATTTGGGAATTCTCAGTGGGAATTTTGGGGAATTCTTGGGTGGGAATTCTCAGGGAATTTTGAGTGGGAATTCTTGGGAATTCCTGGGGGGAACTTTTGGGGAATTCTGGGCCAGGAATTGTCAGGAATTCTCGGGTGCCACTCCTGTCCCTCGATGTCCCCCGGTGTCCCTCAGTGTCCCCTGTGCCACCACCCTGGAGGGCGGTGCCACCCTCGCCCATGTCTGGTGTCCCTGGAGGTGCCACCCCTGATGTCCCCTGTGGTCATTTTATGGCCACCACCCTGGCTGGGCGGTGCCCGGTGCCACCCCGTGCCCACGCAGGTGACACCGGGATGTCCCTGCAGGTGCCACCGATGTCCCCTGATGTCCCTCAGTGTCCCCTGTGCCACCATCCCGGCAGGGCGGTGCCACCCCCGGCCGTGCCCCGTGTCCCCGCAGGTGCCACCCCTGTCCCCTGCTGTCCCCCAGTGTCCCCTGCTGTCCCCTGTGCCACCCCCAGCGGTGCCCGGTGCCCCCACATGTGCCACTCCTGTGCCTTGGTGTCCTCTGTGCCACCACTCCTGTGCCTTGGTGTCCCCCGGTGTCCCCTGTGCCCCCCGCGGCCGTGCCCGGTGCCCCCACAGGTGCCACCACTGTCCCCCAGTGTCCCTCAGTGTCCCCTGTGCCACCCCCGGCTGTGCCCGGTGTGTCTGGAGGTGCCACCGCTGCCACCCCCGGTGTCCCCCGGTGTCCCCACCCCGGGCCGGGCGGAGCCCGGTGCCACCCCGTGCCCACGCAGGGGACACCGGGATGTCCCTGCAGGTGCCACCGATGTCCCCTGGTGCCACCCTCAGCCATGCCCGGTGTCCCTGGCAGTGTCACCCCTGTCCCCCGGTGTCCCCTGGTGTCCCCTGTGCCACCCCCAGCAGTGCCCGGTGCCACAGCGGGTGCCACCGCTGTCCCTTGATGTCCTTCAGTGTCCCCTGGTGTCCCCATCCCGTCCGGGCGGTGCCCTCAGAGATGCCCCCAGGTGCCACCCCTGTCCCTGCTGTCCCCTGATGTGCCCCTTTGTCCCCTGTGCCACCACCCTGGAAGGGCGGTGCCCTTGGAGGTGCCCACGGAGATGCCACCCCTGCTGTCCCCTGGTGTCCCCCGGTGTTCCTGGTGCCACCCCCGGCTGTGCCCGGTGCCTCTGGCAGTGCCACCGCTGCCACCCTCGGTGTCCCCCGGTGTCCCCACCCCGGCCGGGCGGTGCCCGGTGCCACCCCGTGCCCACGCAGGTGACACCGGGATGTCCCTGCAGGTGCCACCGCTGTCCCCTGCTGTCCCCTGTGTTCATTTTATTGTCCCCACCCCGCCCGTGCCGTGCTCGGTGCCACCCCGTGCCCAAAGAGGTGACGTCAGGATGTCCCCAGCGGGTGGCACCGGAGCCACTGATTTCCCCGGTGCCACCACCCAGGGAAGACGGTGCCACCCCCGGCTGTGCCCGCTGTCCTGAAAGTGTCACCCCTGTCCCCTGGTGTCCGCCAGTGTCCCCTGGTGCCACCCCCGGCTGTGCCCGGTGCCTCTGGCAGTGCCATCACTGCCACCCCTGGTGTCCCCTGATGTCCCCCGGTGTCCCCTTGTGCCACCATCCCGGCAGGGCGGTGCCCTCGGAGGTGCCCCAGCCGGTGCCACCGCTGTCCCTTGATGTCCCCGGTGCCACCATTCCTGTCCCTTGGTGTCCCCCGTGGTCACTTTATGGCCACCACCCCGGATGGGCGGTGCCCGGTGCCACCCCGTGCCTACGCAGGTGACACCGGGATGTCCCTGGCGGTGCCACCCCTGTCCCCTGGTGTCCCTTGTGCCACCATCCCGGCAGGGCGGTGCCCTCGGAGGTGCCCCAGCCGGTGCCACCGCTGTCCCTTGATGTCCCCCGGTGTCCCCACCCCGGACGGGCGGTGTCCACGCAGGTGACACCGGGATGTCCCTGCAGGTGTCACCGATGTCACTCCTGCTGTCCCCTGTGCCACCCCCGGCCGTGCCCGGTGTGCCTGGCAGTGTCACCCCTGTCCCTTCATGTCCCCTGTGCCACCACCTCTGTCCCTTGATGTCCCCCGGTGTCCCCACCCCGGCCGGGCGGTGCCCGGTGCCACCCCGTGCCCACGCAGGTGCCACCGGGATGTCCTTGCAGGTGCCACCGATGTCCCCTGGTGCCACCCTCAGCCGTGCCCGGTGTCCCTGGCAGTGCCACCCTTGTCCCCTGGTGTCCCCTGGTGTCCCCTGTGCCACCCCTGGTCATGCCCGGTGTCCCTGGCAGTGCCACCCCTGTCCCCTGATGTCCCCTGCTGTCCCCCCGGTGCCACCCCCGGCCGTGCCCGGTACCCCCGCAGGTGCCACCCCTGCCACCCCTGCTGTCCCCTGCGGTCACTTTGTTGTCCCCACCCCGGATGGGCGGTGCCCGGTGTCCCCGCAGGTGTCACCGCTGTCCCTGATGTCCCCTGTGCCACCACCCCGGAAGGGCGGTGCCACCCTCACCCGTGTCCGGTGTCCCTGGCAGTACCACCTTTGTCGCCTGTGCCACCACCCCTGTCCCCTGATGTCCCCTGGTGTCTCTTGGTGCCACCCCCGCCCGTGCCCGGTGTCCCTGGCAGTGCCACCCCTGCCATCCCTGATGTCCCCTGCTGTCCCCTGCTGTCCTCTGATGTCCCCTGGTGACACCCCCGGTCATGCCCGGTGCCCTCGGAGGTGCCACCGCTGCCACCCCTGCTGTCCCTTGTGCCACCATCCCGGCAGGGCGGTGCCCTCGGGGTGCCCCCGCAGGTGCCACCGCTGTCCCTTGATGTCCCCCGGTGTCCCCCGGTGTCCCCTGTGCCACCCCCGGCCGTGCCCGGTGCCCCTGGCAGTGCCACCGCTGATGTCCCCTGGTGTCCCCTGTTGTCCCCTGGTGTCCCTTGTGCCACCCCCGGCCGTGCCCGGTGCCCCCGCAGGTGCCACCCCTGATGTCCCCCGGTGTCCCCTGATGTCCCCGCACCCGCCGTGCCTCAGTTTCCCCCGAGCTGCGGAGACCGAGAATTCCCTGAAAATTCACTGGAATTTCCTGAAATTCCCCAAAATTCCCTGAAACTTTCCGATGTCTCCTGAAATTCCCAAAAAATTCCCTGAAGTTCCCTCAAGTTCCCTGGAATTCCCTGAAAACTTCCTGGAACCCCCCAAAATTCCCTGAAATTCCCTCAAATCCCCCCCAAATTCCCCAAAATTCCCTGAAATTCCCTGAAATTCCCTGAAATTCCCCAGAATTTCCCAGAATTCCCCAGAATTCCTCTGTCCCCCCCCCTTCCCCCACCCGCCCGGGGATGTCCCCGAGGTGTCCCCAAGGCCGCTGAGCTTTGGCACGGGTTTGGTGTGGGTTTGGCACAGCCTGGCACAGGTTTGGCACGGTTCTGGTGTGGTTTGGCACGGGTTTGGTGTGGTTTGGCATGGGGCTGGTGTGGTTTGGCACAGCCTGGTGTGGGTTTGGCCAGGGTTTGGTTTGGCCTGGGTTTAGTTTGGCCCAGGTTTGGTGTGGGTTTGGCACAGCCTGGCATGGCCTGGCACAGCTTTGATGTGGCTTGGCACGGGTTTGGTGTGGCTTGGCACAGGTTGGGGTTTGTTTGGCCTGGGTTGGGTTTGGCCCAGGTTTGGGGCCACACCCGGGCTGAGCTTGGCACGGCTCCGGCCTTGGCACAGCTCGGGTCACCTTTGGCACAGTTTGGGGACACCTGGGTGACACTGGCACAGCCTGGCACAGATTTGGGACACCTGGATGTGGCTTGGCACAGCCTGGCACAGCCTGGCACAGCTCAGGTCGCCTTGAGCACAGTTTGGGGACACCTGGGTGACCCTGGCACAGCCTGGGGACATTTGAGTGTGGCCTGGCACAGCCTGGCACAGCCTGGGTCAGCCTGGGGGCACCTTGGGCATGGCTTGGGGACACCTGGGTGACACTGGCACAGCCTGGCATGGCTCAGGTCACCTTGGGCACGGCTTGGGGACACCTGGGTGTGACACTGGCACAGTTTGGGGACACCTGAGTGACACTGGCATGGCCTGGCATGGCTCAGGTCTCCTTGGGCATGGATTGGGGACACCTGGGTGTGGCCTGGCACAGCCTGGCATAGGTTTGGGGACACCTGGGTGACACTGGCACAGCCTGAGGGACATCTGGGTGTGACACTGGCACCATTTGGGGACACCTGAGTGTGGCCTGGCATGGCCTGGGTCACCTTGAGCACAATTTGGGGACACCTGGGTGACCTTGGCACAGCCTGGGGACATCTGGGTGTGACACTGGCACCGTTTGGGGACACCTGGGTGTGGCCTGGCATGGCCTGGGTCACCTTGAGCACAATTTGGGGACACCTGAGTGACCTTGGCACAGCCTGGCACGGCTCGGATCACCTTGAGCACAATTTGGGGACACCTGGGTGACATTGGCACAGCCTGGGGACATCTGGGTGTGACACTGGCACCATTTGGGGACACCTGGGTGTGGCCTGGCACAGCCTGGCATAGGTTTGGGGACACCTGGGTGACATTGGCACAGCCTGGGGACATCTGGGTGTGACACTGGCACCATTTGGGGACACCTGAGTGTGGCCTGGCATGGCCTGGGTCACCTTGGGCACAGCTTGGGGACACCTGAGTGACCTTGGCACAGCCTGGCACGGCTCGGATCACCTTGAGCACCATTTGGGGACACCTGAGTGACCTTGGCACAGCCTGGGGACATCTGGGTGTGACACTGGCACCGTTCGGGGACATCTGAGTGTGGCCTGGCACGGCCTGGCATGGCCTGGGTCACCTTGAGCACAATTTGGGGACACCTGGGGTGACCTTAGGCACAGCCTGGCACGGCTCGGAATCACCTTGAGCACAATTTGGGGACACCTGGAAAAATGGGGTAAACTTGGAAAAAAGGGAATAAAAATGGCATTAAAATGGGGAAAAATGGGAATTAAAATGGAATAAAAATGGGATTAAAATGGGAATTAAAATGGGATTAAAATGGGAATTAAAATGGGATAAAAATGGGGGAAAAAAAGGGAACAAAAATGGGATAAAAACGGGATAAACTTGGAAAAAACGGGAATAAAAATGGAATTAAAATGGAGTAAATATAGGATAAAAATGGGAATAAAAATGGGAATAAAAATGGGATAAAGATGGGGAATTTTTAGGATTTTTTTGGGATTTTTTTGGGAATTTTTTAGGAATTTTGTGGGAATTTGTGGGAATTTTATGGGAACTTTGGAGGGAATTTTATTGGAATTCTGCAGGAATTCGGGGAAAATTTTGCAGAATTTTTGGGGATTTTTTTTTGGAATTTTGTGGGAATTTCAGGGGAATTTTGGGGGGAATTTGGGAGAATTTTGGGGGGATTTGTGGGAATTCTTGGGAAACTTTTTGGGGAATTTTGTGGGAATTTGGGGAGAATATTTGGGAATTTTGTGGGAATTTGGGGGGATTTTGCTGGAATTTGGGGGGAAATTTTGGGATACTTTTTGAGGAATTTTAGGGGAATTTCACAGGAATTTTTTAAGGGATTCTTGTGAAATTTTTTGGGAATTTTTTTTGGGAATTCTCCCATCTCAACCCCCGAAATCCTGGAATTTTTGGGATACCTTGATGATCTCCTCGTCACCCTCGTTGGATTTGACGCACTCTGAGGTCAGGGAATTCCGGGGATTTTTTGGGAATTTTGGGGGGAATTTTGGGAGAATATTGGGGAATTTTGGGATCATTTTGCTGGAATTTTTCAGAAATTTTGGGAGAATCTTGGGGAATTTTCAGGGAATTTTGGGGACGATTTTGCTGGAATTTGTTGGGAATTTGTGGGAATTTTAGGAAGATTTTTTGGGAATTTTTTGGGAATTTGTGGGGAATTTTGTGGGAACTTGGGGGACAATTTTGCCAGAGTTTTGGGGGGAATTTTTTTGGAATTTTGGGGGCATTTCTTTGGAATTTGGGGGGCATTTCTTTGGAATTTTGGGGGGATTTTTAGGGGAATTTTTTAGGAATTTGTTGGAATTTTAGGGGAATCTTTTAGGATTTTTTTGGGAATTTTAGGTGATTTTTTAGGAATTTGGGGGGGAAATTCAGGGGAATTTTTAGGAATTTTTGGGGAATTTTAGGGGGATTTTTTTAGGAATTTTTTGGGAGTTTGAGGGGGATTTTCCTGGAATTTTTTCAGGGATTTTTGTGAAATTTTTTGGGAATTTTGGGGGGAATTTTGGGGTACCTTGATGATCTCCTCGTCGCCCTCGTTGGATTTGACGCACTCCGAGGTCAGAGAATTCCAGGGATTTTTTGGGAATTTTGTGGGAATTTTGGGGGGAATTTGTAGGAATTTTCTGGGAACTTTTGAGGGAATTTTGTGGGAATTTTGCTGGAATTTGGGGACAATTTTACAGAATTTTTTGGGGGGGATTTTTGGGATTTTTTTTTTGGAATTTTGGGGGAATTTTAAGGGGAATTTTGTGGGGATTTTTGGGAATTCTTCGGAAACTTTTGGGGACATTTTTGCAGGAATTTTGTGGGAATTTTGGGAGACAATTGGGGAATTTTAGGGGAATTTTGTGGGAATTTCAGGAGAATATTTGGGAATTTCTGGGGAATTTTTGGGGGATTTTTTAGGAATTTTTTGGGGAATTTGAGGGGGATTTTTTAGGAATTTTTGCATAATTTTCCTGGAATTTTTTCCGGGATTTTTGTGGAATTTTTGGGGAATTTTTTTTGGGAATTTCCCCATCCCAGCCCCCCAAATTCCCGGAATTTTGGGGTACCTTGATGATCTCCTCGTCGCCCTCGTTGGATTTGATGCACTCCGAGGTCAGAGAATTCCAGGGATTTTTTGGGAATTTTGTGGGAATTTTGGGGGGAATTTGTAGGAATTTTCTGGGAACTTTTGAGGGAATTTTGTGGGAATTTTGCTGGAATTCGGGGACAATTTTACAGAACTTTTTGGGGGGGATTTTGGGGATTTTTTTTTTGGAATTTTGGGGGAATTTTAAGGGGAATTTTGTGGGGATTTTTGGGAATTCTTCGGAAACTTTTGGGGACATTTTTGCAGGAATTTTGTGGGAATTTTGGGAGACAATTGGGGAATTTTAGGGGAACATTTGGGGAATTTTGTGGGAATTTCAGGAGAATATTTGGGAATTTCTGGGGAATTTTTGGGGGATTTTTTAGGAATTTTTTGGGGAATTTGAGGGGAGATTTTTCAGGAATTTTTGCATAATTTTCCTGGAATTTTTTCCGGGATTTTTGTGGAATTTTTGGGGAATTTTTTTTGGGAATTTCCCCATCCCAACCCCCCAAATTCCCAGATTTTGGGGTACCTTGATGATCTCCTCGTCGCCCTCGTTGGATTTGACACATTCCGAGGTCAGGGCGCTCCCGGCCGAGCGTTTGGCCACCATGGCGAAGGCGCGGCCGACCGGCTGAAAATTCCAGGAAAAACACGGAAAATTCCGGGAAAAATTCCCAAAAAAACCCGGATTGGGAATTTCCAACCCTAAGGGCGGAGCCCCGGCTGGAACTGGCCCAAAAATCCCGGGTTTGCAGGGAAAATTCCTGGATTTTTGTGAAAATTCCTGGATTTTCAAGAAAATTTCCAGATTTTTTAAGGAAATTCCAAGATTTTCAGGGAAAATTCCCAGATTTTCAAAAAAAATTCCAGGATTTCCAAAGAAAATTCTGAATTTTCAGCTCTTTTCCCCCTGGGGAGAAATCTGGGAAAAACCTGATCCCAACCCCTGTCCCAAAATTCCAGGATTTTCTCACCAAATCCCAGATTTCCCCCCAAAATTCCAGGATTTTCATCCCCAAAATCCCAGATTTTTCCCCCCAAATTGAATTTTCGCCCCCCAAAATTCCAGGATTTCACCCCCCAAATCCCCAGATTTCCACTCAAAATTCCTGGAATTTTCCCTAAATTCCCAGATTTCCCCTCAAATTCCCAGAAATTTCCCCAAACTTCTCCCAAAATTCGCAGAATTTCCACCCAACATCCCAAATTTTTACCCAATTTTTTCCCCAAATTCCCAATTTCCCTCCCAAAAGTCCCATTTTTCCCCCCCAAATCCCAAAATTTTCCCCAAAATTCCCAGAATTTCACCCCAAAATTCCCAATTTTCCCAAAATTCCCAACTTTCCCCCATTTTCCCATTTTTCCCTCACCTTCTGTTTGGGTCTCGTTTCCCCCGGCGCCTCCCGGGGCAGCCGCAGCTCCGGCCCCGAATCCTGGGGGAGAAACCGGCTCAAAAATGGGGCAAAAAACCCCAAATTTGGGAAAATTGGGGGTATTTGGGACAATCTGGGGGAAATCCCAGCAATTTGGGGCAAAATTGGGTGAAATTTGGGGAAATTTGGGGCAAAATTCAGCAACTTTGAGCAAGTTTGGGACAATTTTTGGACAAATTTGGGGCAAATTTAGGTAATTTTTGGGCACTTTTGGGGCAAAATTGGGGCAATTTTGGTAAATTTTAGGGATTTGGGGCAATTTTGGGGGGAATTTGGGTAAATTTTAAGGAATTTCAACAATTTTGGGCAAATTTGGGCAATTTGGGCGAATTTGGGACAACTTGGGGGCAATTTTGGGGCAAAATTTAGGGCAATTTTTGGGGCAAAATTCAGCATTTTTGAGCAACTTTGGGGCAATTTTTGGGGCAAAATTCAGCATTTTTGAGCAAGTTTGGGGCAATTTTTGGGGCAAAATTCAGCATTTTTGAGCAAGTTTGGGGCAATTTTTGGCAATTTTTCATACTTTTGGGCAATTTGGGGGCAAATTTTGGGAAATATGGGACAATTTGGGGAAATTGTGAGGAAAATTTGAGGCAAAAATCAGCAATTTTGAGCAAGTTTGGGGCAAAATTGTGGCAATTTGGAGAAATTTTAGGGCATTTGGGACAATTTGGGCAAAATTTGGGGCAAAATTTAGGGCAATAATTGGGTGAATTTGGGGAAATTTGGGGCAATTTGGGCAAAATTTGGGTAAAATTGGGGCAAATTGGGGCAATTCTGGGGAAATTTGGGGCAAATTTAGGCCAAAATTTGGGGCAAATTTGGGTGAATTTTAGGGAATTTAGGGAAAATTTGGACAATTTGGGGGAAATTTGGGGCAATTTTGGGTGATTTGGGGCAAATTTGGGTAAAATTTGGGCAATTTTGAGCAAGTTCAAGACAATTTTGGGGCAAATTTGGGATAATTTGGGGCAAATTTTGGGGCAATTTGAGTAAATTTTAGGGAATTTGGGGCAAATTTGGGTAAAACTTGGGCAATTTTGAGCAATTTTGGGGCAAAAGTCAGGGCAATAATTGGGTGAATTCGGGTAAATTTGGGGCAATTTGGGTAAATTGGGGTAAAATTGGGGCAAATCTGGGGCAATTTTGGGGAAAATTGGGGAAAACGGGAAAATTGGGGCAAAATTCAGCAATTTGGAGCAGGTTTGGGACGATTTTGGGGTAAATTTGGGGCAAAATTGGGCAAATTTGGGGCAAGTTGGGTAAATTTTGAGCAATTTTGGGGCAATTTTGAGCAAATTTGGGCAAAATTTGGGGCAATTTTGGTTGATTTGGGGCAAAATCTGGGGCAAAACTTGGGACAAAATTGAGGGCAATAATTGGGTGAATTTGGGGCAATTTGGGGCAATTTGGGGCAAAATCCAGCAAATTTGGGCAAATTTAGGGCAAAATTCGAGCAAATTTGGGTAAATTTTAGGGAATTTGGGGCAATTTGGGGAAAATTTGGTGAAATTTGGGGAAAATTGGGGCAAAATTCAGCAATTTGGAGCAACTTTGGGACGATTTTAGGGCAAAATTTGGGACAAAATTGGGCAAATCTGCGGCAATTTTGGATAATTTGGGGCAATTTGGGTAAATTTTGAGCAATTTTGGGCAATTTTGGGTAATTTGGGGCAAAATTCAGCAATTTTGGGCAAAATGAGGGCAATATTTGAGTGAATTTGGGTAAATTTGGGGCAATTGGGGTAAATTTGGGGAAATTTTAGGGAATTTGGGATAATTTGGGGGCAATTTTGGGCAGTTTGGGGCAAATTTTGGGCAAATTTGGGGCGATTTTGGGTGATTTTGGGTGATTTGGGGAAAATTTGGGGCAAAATTCAGCAATTTTGGGCAAATTCAGGGCGATAGATGAGTGAGTTTGGGTAAATTCGGGGCAATTTTGGGGAAAATTTGGGGAAAATTGGGGCAAAATTCAGCGATTTTGAGCAAGTTCAAGACAATTTTGGGGCAAATTTGGGATAATTTGGGGCAAATTTTGGGGCAATTTGAGTAAATTTTAGGGAATTTGGGGCAAATTTGGGTAAAATTTGGGCAATTTTGGGGGAAAATTCAGGAATTTTGAGCAAGTTTGGGGTGATTTTAGGGCCAATTTGGGCAGTTTGGGGGCAAATTTGGGGCAATTTAGGTAAATTTTTGGGAATTTGGGCAAAATTGGGCAAATTTGGGGCAATTTTTGGTTATTTGGGGCAATTTGGGCAAAATTTGGGGCAAAATTTAGGGCAATAGTTGGGGGAATTTGGGGCAATTTTGGTAATCTGGAGTAATTTGGGGCAAATTTGAGAAAAATTGGGGCAAAATTTAGGGCAAAATTTAGGGCAAATTGGGGCAAATTTGGGACAATTTGGGGAAATTTTGGGGCAAAATTTGGGGCAAAATTCAGCAATTTTGAGTAAATTTGGAGAAACTTGGGGCAAAATTGAGGCAATTTGGGGTAAATTTGGGTAAATTTTGAGCAAATTTGGAGCAAATTTTGGCAAAATTTGGGGCAATTTTGGCAAAATTTGGGGCAAATTTGGGATAATTTGGGTAAATTTTAGGGAATTTGGGGCAAATTTGGGCAATTTGTGGTGATTTGGGGCAATATTTGGGGCAAAATTCAGCGATTTTGAGCAAGTTTGGGGTGATTTTGGGGCAAATTTGGGCAAAATTTGGGGCAATTTTGGGGCAAAATTTAGGCCAAAATTTGGGGTAAATTTGGGTAAATTTTAGGGAATTTGGGGCAAATTTGGGGCAAAAAATTGGGGCAAAAAATCCCATTAAAACCCCATAAAATTTTGAGATAAATCGAGGAAAAATCCCATTAAAATCCCATTAAAATTGGGGAAAATCCAGGGAAAATTCCATAAAAACCCCATCAACATTTGGGATCAATCCAGGAAAAATTCCGGGAAAAAATGGGGATAAATCCCAGAAAAATTTGGGGAAAATCCAGGAAAAACCTGGAATAAATCCCATTAAAATCCCATTAAAATCCCATTAAGTTTTGCAATAAATCTGGGATAAATCCCAATAAAATCCCATAAAAAATTTGCAATAAATCCTGGGAAATTCCAGAATAAATCCCACAAAAATCCCACAAAAATCCCACAAAATTTTGTGATAAATCCCAGAAAAATCCGGGATAAATCCCGGAAAAATCCCATAAAAATCCCATTAAAATCTCATAAAATTTTAGGATAAATCTGGGATAAATCCCATTAAAATCCCATAAAAATCCCATAAATTTTTGCAATAAATCCTGGGAAATTCCAGGATAAATCCCACAAAAATCCCACAAAAATCCCACAAAATTTTGTGATAAATCCCATAAAAATCCGGGAAAAATCCGGGAAAAATCCGGGAAAAATCCCAGAAAAATCCCATAAAATTTTGGGATAAATCTGGGAAAAATCTGGGATAAATCCCATTAAAATCCCATTAAAATCCCACAAAATTTTGGGATAAATCCCAGAAAAATCCAGGAAAAATCCGGGATAAATCCCAATAAAATCCCATAAATATCCCATTAAAATCCCATAAAATTTTGGGATAAATTCCAGAAAAGTCTGGGAAAAATCCAGGATAAATCCCAATAAAATCCCATTAAAATCCCATAAAATTTTGGGATAAATCCCAGAAAAATCCCAGAAAAAACCCGGAAAAATCCCAGAAAAATCCCATTAAAATCCCATAAAATTTTGGGATAAATCCCAGAAAAATCTGGGACAAATCCCATTAAAATCCCATAAAAATCCCATCAATTTTTGCAATAAATCCTGGGAAATTCCAGGATAAATCCCATAAAAATCCCACAAAAATCCCATAAAAATCCCACAAAATTTTGTGATAAATCCCATAAAAATCCGGGAAAAATCCCAGAAAAATCCCGGAAAAATCCCATAAAAATCCCATTAAAATCCCATAAAATTTTGGGATAAATCTGGGAAAAATCTGGGATAAATCCCATTAAAATCCCATTAAAATCCCATCAATTTTTGCAATAAATCCTGGGAAATTCCAGGATAAATCCCACAAAAATCCCACAAAAATCCCATAAAATTTTGTGATAAATCCCATAAAAATCCCGGAAAAATCCCGGAAAAATCAGGATAAATCCTATAAAAATCCCAATAAAATCCCAATAAAATCCCATAAAAATCCCATAAAATTTTGTGATAAATTCCAGAAAAGTCTGGGATAAATCCAGGATAAATCCCAATAAAATCCCATTAAAATCTCACAAAATTTTGGGATAAATCCCGGAAAAATCCCAGAAAAATCCCGGAAAAATCCCATAAAAATCCCATTAAAATCCCATAAAATTTTGGGATAAATCCCAGAAAAATCTGGGATAAATCCCATTAAAATCCCATTAAAATCCCATCAATTTTTGCAATAAATCCTGGGAAATTCCAGGATAAATCCCATAAAAATCCCACAAAAATTCCATGAAATTTTGTGATAAATCCCATAAAAATCTGGGAAAAATCCCATTAAAATCCCACAAAATTTTGGGATAAATCCCAGAAAAATCCAGGAAAAATCCGGGATAAATCCCAATAAAATCCCATAAATATCCCATTAAAATCCCATAAAATTTTGGGATAAATCCCAGAAAAATCCCAGAAAAATCCCAGAAAAATCAGGATAAATCCTATAAAAATCCCAATAAAATCCCATAAAAATCCCATAAAATTTTGTGATAAATTCCAGAAAAGTCTGGGAAAAATCCAGGATAAATCCCAATAAAATCCCACAAAATTTTGGGATAAATCCCATAAAAATCCCGGAAAAATCCCATAAAAATCCCATTAAAATCCCATTAAAATTTTGTGATAAATCCGGGAAAAATCTGGGATAAATCCCATTAAAATCCCATAAAAATCCGGGAAAAATCCCATAAAAATCCCACAAAATTTTGGGATAAATTCTGGGAATTTTTGGGAATTTTGGGGTCTCACCTCGGGGCTCCCGGCGGCTCCGGGGGAATTTTCCAGGCTGGGAAATTCCGGGAATTCCGTCGGGCGCCGCATGCTCGGCTCCTGTGGGGACAAAATTCCCAAAATTCCCAAAAATTCCCAAAATTCCAGCCCAAAATTCCCAATTTTTTAATTGGAAATTTGGTGGGAATGGGAATTTTGGGAAGAGTAAAAAATCTTGGAGAGAAAAGCCCCAAAATTCCGGGGAAAATTCCCAAAAAATTCCAGGGAAAATTCCCAAAAATTCCAGGGAAAAATCCCCAAAATTCCGGGGAAAAATCCCAAAAATTCCAGGAGAGAAATTCCCAAAAATTCCTGGGTAAAATCCCAAAATTTCAGGAGAGAAAATCCCAAAAATCCTTGGAAAATCAGGAATTTTAAAATCCCTCTTTTTTTTTTCCATGGAATTTTTGGGATTTTTTTCTCCTGGATTTTTTGGGATTTTTCCCTGGAATTTTTTGGGGATTTTTTCTGGAATTTTGGGGATTTTTTTCCCCAGGAATTTGGGAAGGATTTGAGGAATTTTTGGAAAGAAATTTGGGAATTTTGGGAAGGATTTGGACCCCTAAAAGTTCCAGGAAGTGGGAAAATCCTGGAAAAAATCCGGGAATTTCGGGAATTTGGGGAAAAGAGAAATTCGGGAATTTTGGGAATTTTTGGGGAAGGATTTTTGGGAATTCCAAAGGGATTTGGGATCCCTAAAAGCTCCAGGAAGGGGAAAAATCCCCCAAAAACTTCCGGGAATTTTGGGAATTTCGGGAATGAGGAAGAGGAAAAATCTGGGAATTTTGGGGAGGGGTACCGGGGGATTTTTGGGAAGGAATTTTGGAATTTTTTGGGAATTTTTGGGAATTTTAGGGAGAATTTTTGGGAATTCCAAAGGTTCCAGGAAGGAGAAAAATAAAAAAAAATCCCCAAAAATTCCAGGAATTCCAGGGGAATTTGGGGGAATTTTTTGGAATTTTTTCGGAATTCTAAAGGTTCCAGGAAGGGGAAAAATCCCAAAAAAATCCGAAAAACTTCCAGGAATTCCGAGGGAATTTTGGGGAGGATTAGGGGGAATTTTGGGGAATTTTTGGGAATTTTTGGGAATTTTCTGGGAATTTTTTGGGACTTCCAAAGGCTCCAGGAAGGGGAAATATCCCCCCAAAATTCTGGGAATTTTGGGAATTTCAGGAATGAGGAAGAGGAAAAATCCAGGAATGTTGGGGAGGGGTCCCGGGGGATTTTTTGGGAAGGAATTTTGGGAATTTTTGGGAATTTTGGGAAGGATTTTTGGGAATTCCAAAGGTTCCAGGAAGAAGAAAAATCAAAAAAAAATCCCCAAAAAATCTGGGAATTCCGAGGGAATTTTGGGGAGGGTCCCAGGGGGATTTTTGGGAATTTTGGGAAGGATTTGGGACCCCTAAAAGTTCCAGGAAGGGGCAAAAAATCCCGAAAAAAATTCGGGAATTTCGGGAATTTGGGGAAAAGAGAAATTCGGGAATTTTGGGAATTTTTGGGGAAGGATTTTTGGGAATTCCAAAGGGATTTGGGATCCCTAAAAGCTCCAGGAAGGGGAAAAATCCCCCCAAAAAATCCGGGAATTTTGGGAATTTGGGGAAAGGAGAAATTTGGGAATTTTTGGGAATTTTTTGGGAATTTTGGGGAGGATTTTTGGGACTTCCAAAGGTTCCAGGAGGGGGAAAAATCCCAAAAAATTCCAAGAATTTTGGGAATTCCGGGAATGAGGAAGAAGAAAAGTCCGGAAATGTTGGGGAGGGGTTCTGGGGGATTTTTTGGGAAGGAATTTCGGGAATTTTAGGGAATTTTGGGGAATTTTGGGATCCCCGAACTCCTCCCAGGAGGGCGGGAAGAGCCCCGAGAGTTCCGGGGATTCGGGGACAGGAGAGGCCCGGGAATTTCACGGAATTTTTGGGAATTTCGGGAATTTGGGGGGATTTGGGGATCCAAGAACTTTAAGGAGAAACTCCCGAACTTTTTAAAGGAAAAAATCCCGGAATTCCTGCAAAAAACCCGGGAATTTTGGGCGCCAAAAACCCGGAACTACCGGGCAGAACCCACAGGAAAACGGCGGGAATTCCTGAGGGGAAAATCTTGGAATTTTGGCGGGAATTTTTTCAGGGATGATCCTGGGATTGGGGGGGTTATTATGGGATGGATTTGGGGGGTCTGGGGTCGGGTCTTACCTGAGGGTCCCGGAGCGCGGCCCAGCCCCGGAGCGCGTTCATGGCCCCGCCGCCACTTCCGCCTCACCTCAGCCAGGTGCGCACGCCCACTTTGGCCACGCCCCAATGAGGCTTCAGTGAGGCGCCCGCTTAAGACACGCCCCCTTAGGACACGCCCTCCTTCGCTCTGATTGGTTGAGCCGTGCCCACTTTAGGACACGCCCCCTCGGAGTGTTGAGTTGTTGACCAGTGTGGTCACGCCCCCTTAAGCCACGCCCCCTTTGGGTTTGCGCTCGTTCGTTGGTCACGCCCCCTTTAAGGACACGCCCCCCGCAAGGGTCATGCCCATATATGGGGTTGTTGGGACGCGGGGGTGGACACGCCCACAGGGAGGAAAGGCCACGCCCCCAAGGGGGGGGAATTGGGGTAAAAAAGGGGAAAAATTGGGATAAAAATGGGGAAAAAAGTGTGGAAAAGCTGTGGGAAAAGTGGGGAGATAGTAGGGGAAATTGGGAGAGAATTGGGGAAAATTTGAAATAAAATTGGGGTAAAAACGGGAAAAATTGGGAAAAGAGTGGGGGAAAAGTGGGGATAAAAATGGGGGAAAAGTTGGGATAAAAATAGGGAAAAATGGGAAGAAAAATGGGGGGAAATGGGGAAAAGTGGGGGAAAATTGGTGTAAAAATGAGGAAATTTGGGAAAAGAGTGGGGGAAAAGTGGGGGGAAAGTTGGGATAAAAATGGGGGAAAATCTTGGATTAAAATGGGGAAAAATGGGGATAAAATTGGGGAAAACTTGGGATAAAATTAGGGAAAATTGCGAAAAGAGTGGGGTAAAAAGTGGGGAAAATTTGGGGGGAAATTGGGAACAACTAGGATAAAAGTGGGGAAAAGTTGGGATAAAATTGGGATAAAATTGGAATAAAAATTGGATAAAAGTGGGAAAAAATTGAGATAAAATTGGGATGAAAGTGGGAAAAAATTGGATGAAATTGGGATTAAATTGGGTGGGATGAAATTGGGATAAAAGTGGGCAAAAATTGGGATAAAGCGGGGTAAAATCTGGCAAAAATTGGGCAAAAATTGGGATAAAAGTGGGCAAAACCTGTAACCAGGGCAAAACCGTGCCAGGCCATGCCCAAAGTGACCCAGGCTGTGCCAGGCCGTGCCAATGTCACCCAGGTGTCCCCAAACTGTGCCACCCCCAAGCTGACCCAAGCTGTGCCAGGCCGTGCCAGGCTGTGCCAGGCCACACCCAGATGTCCCCAGGCTGTGCCAAGGTCACCCAGGTGTCCCCAAATTGTGCTCAAGGTGATCCGAGCCGTGCCAGGCTGTGCCAAGGTCACCCAGGTGTCCCCAAATTGTGCTCAAGGTGATCCGAGCCGTGCCAGGCTGTGCCAAGGTCACCCAGGTGTCCCCAAATTGTGCTCAAGGTGATCCGAGCCGTGCCAGGCCACACTCAGGTGTCCCCAAACGGTGCCAGTGTCACACCCCAGATGATGTCCCCCAGGACTGTGCCAATGTCACCCCAGGTGTCCCCCAAATTGTGCTCAAGGTGATCCGAGCCATGCCAGGCTGTGCCAGGCCACACCCCCAGGTGTCCCCAAATGGTGCCAGTGTCACACCCAGATGTCCCCAGCTGTGCCAGTCAC